>JAHWFP010087260.1:0-17403 GCA_023313725.1 Lithobius niger
CCAATATCCCCCCCCCCCCCCCAGTTGCCAATATCCCCCCGGGCCAATATCCCCCGAAAAATAATAATATGCTGGGAAAAAAACAACACTAGCAACAAACTGAAAATTAAACATAAAATTCACAATTTTTTGTCTTAGATTTATTTTACTTATATTTATACCAGCACCGCTTCAAAATGAATTCCAATAAAAATAATTACTATTTAGCAAATTCCTTGTTCACATTATCCATGCACAGCCACATAGGACAAAGTGAACAAAAATCATTCAGTGGCCCCACTTCCACAAACGTAACTACAAACTCAAAGATACAACCAATTTATTTGTTCAGCACTTCACTAAAACAGGACATAAACCAGATATTCTGGAACCCAAATTTTGTTCCAAATATCAAATTATCGTACCCTTTTAAATCTTGAAACTTTGTGTATTTATATTTATTGCCCCCAGGTGGACAACCACATCCAACCCAACACCAATAGGTTCAAGGATTACATTGAATTATTGAGAATGTTCCTTCAGATGTGCCTGTTGTTGTGACCTTAAAAACAACATATAAAAAAATCCACAATTTTTGTCTTGGATTTAGTTTTCGTTAATGCTCTGGAGAAAAAAACATTTTATTTTATGTCCATGCTTCACATACTTAAGTTTGTTCAATCCCATTTTTGGGCATACTGGCTAACAAATGCAGATTTTCGTTGGCTTCGGTGACTCAATCAATGCATCCCCCTTCAGTTGCTCCTCACGAGGTTAGTGTTAATTACGCAATGAAGCTGGAATTGCTCACTCAATCACAATTCAATCTTATCAGCTTGGCCGATTGTCTACTTGGCAGCGCAACGCTAGTATGTGGGTTCTATGGGGGTTTTTTTCAGTTTGTTGCCGGTGTTTTTTTTAGCATAATGTTACTTTTCAGGGGGCGGGGATATTGGCCGGGGGGATATTGACCTCTGAAGAGTATTGACCGGAGGATATTGGCCTGGGGGATGTTGGCCCTGATAACATGGAAGTAACTCATTTGCCTATTCGTAAATTCCCCACTTTACGCATTAGTGTGCACCGGTCATCCTGGTTGTAAACATGTGACATTCGTACTCCAGTAGAGAATATGTGTGGAGGATAAACTGGTATATAGCCCTGGTTAGTTTCAGTGCACAGCGTCTTTAGAATGACAGTACGAACTCCACCTTTAAAACATACTATCCTCTGGTAAGTAAGGTAGTAGCCCTCCCCACCCCCTCCCCTTAGACTAATATCAGCAGGAGTCACTAATCGTGACTTTTTTGTTGTTAGGCAGCAGTAATCTCCCAATCTCCTAAATAAAACAGTAAAACAAAAGACACAACGGGAAGCCAAATTTGCATCAGCTAGTTTCCCTCAAATTCTTTAAAACACCCAAACTGCCTTACTCTTAAGACATAGTGTTTAGCAGTCTCCATGCTCCGTTATGTTTAGGATTGAGTGTTCTGTTGTCGTTAAATCTTGTTGGAAGACATATTGTATGTTCTCTTCCTCTACTTTCAGTGTGACTAGCCCTTCACCGTTGCGTTCACGTGACTTTCTCATCCAAAGAATAGTGCCTACTACCAACATGCGTTTTATCCATTGTAAAGAACACTTCTCTATCACTCCCAAAGTTCCATCCCAAATTTCCTTCCAAAGTTCTGCCGAAACTGGCTCGCGTTGGTCGTCACAATGATTTTCCGTGAATATTTTACTGAATCAACTCTACGAAGTCTTTGCGAAGTCAATGCTCAAAACTCAATATTGCTACACCTCCAACAACTAAGGTCCATCAGTATCATCGCAGTGCTCATAGACTCTCATCACCCTGAAGAAACTCGCCTTTCCTCTCCAACAATCTCATCCTTACCACAGACCATCAACCTGATTTTTATCTTTGACCACATCAGGATGCCTTGGGGCGATAATAGCAGCAAGTCCCTCCATTTTGAACTTTCTAAAGCATTCGAAATAACCGATACGTTATCGCAACTAAGGCCACCACCAAAAGCGTCCCCAAACAGTTTATGCCTATACTCATCAACAGAACCCAACATGGTCATAAGTGTTGCTCTTCTCTTCAGCCTAGGATACGTCAAGAAGAAAATGCTAGCTACCAACGAAGATTGATCAATGGACGTTGAAAGCTATTAAGGGCACTGTCCAGGAATGGCACTCGACTTGTCAGCTTAGTCTCTGGGAAGAGGTGGTGTTAGCCTGTATGCCCATTGGTGATACCAACCTTACTCAGTGCATCCTTTTCAGGGGGTTATCCCTCCTGAATGTCATTGGCATCGACGGTAACTTACAGTCAGCCACTTTCTGGTTGATTGTCACCATCTTGATGGTATTTGTCCCCGTTTCCATCTTCCGCAAGACATAACGCGTCAATTGGGTGATAAGTCTGTCCTCCTGTCCGGGATTTTTAAATTTTTGCAGGAGGTACATATCTATGATAAGATCTAGATTTGTGGTTTGTTAAACATCTCTGTAAGTATGGCGCAGTGACAACCTGGACCAGTGGACTGTGACTGAGGCTGGCGCTAACGACCTAGCTGTCGACGCACCATTAAGCCTCAACTCCCCATCCCCCTCAACGGATGTTTCGCTGACAAAACCTACTTTCCCCATCAGTCTGTGGCTCGCCCCTAGCTTGTAGCAAGCGAGAAACCGATGCATAAAGCACCTATCACGGACTTAGCTCGTTTCTAATTATTTACATCCTCCGGAAAATCCGACTCATTTCCTAATCACATGATTCTTTCATTTTCTGCTCCTGTTCGGAAACTTTTGATCGGAATAAGGCAACTAATCTCGTCATCGACTCTTAACTTGCATATTGATTTCGCGATTGGAGCGGAATACTTGTACAAGCAACCAGACACTGGGGCCAACCAGAGGAAATAATCGATCGTTTACGAATTTATTTTAATGCGTAGTAAATGTTAATGGGCTGTCATAGTAACGAGAACAACGTGACTGGTGCGTGTGTGACGGGTCCAGTAACTGAAGGAAAGAAAGGTCCGTGAAGTTTTGATGAGGGAAATCCTTTCTCATGACGCAACACTGCAAATACTTCATAAGAAAAGTCTAAAGGACTGCCTGCCTAGTTAAGACTCCCACGATGCCATGCGAGAAGGAATTGGGTCAGGTGACAGTTTCGTCACTAATTGGTTCTAAGAATGGAAGGGGCGATGGAGACAAGACTGGAGTGAAGACGTAGGTTTCGCGTTTGCAAAGTTAGGGATGGGTTGAGGAGGGAAGGACGGATATACAATTGGACAAAAGTACGTCTCGTATGAGAATAAAAAAATTACAACGTCGTAGAAATATTCAAAGGAGCTACAAAAGGAACAAATAAAGGAGCGAAGTAATTCTAGAGTGAATGTCGGGAGGAGGCACAGCATATTCCACAGACAATGTTTTCAATTGCGTAACGTTTTCAATATCAAACGACATGAACAATGGATTCTGAGAATAGGGGGTGGGGTGAGATGAGGCTTAATGGCGCGTCGACAGCTTGATCATTAGCGTCTGAGAATAGGGAGAGGGAATCAAAATTCAAGTATGTGGGAATTTGTTGGGATGGGGCACTGGATAGAAACAGGCCTGTAAGTTGGGGTTCGGGGGGGGGGGGGGGGAGAGTTCTGGCGTAACTCTCCTAAACGTTTGGGGAGGTGGGGGTAGGAATGGAGAAAGACATGATTATGGCAACACAACACCGTACATGTATATTCAAAGGTCTTTATCGTACTTAGTGGAGACCAGAAAACAAAAAAAGGAGCCACGTAATATTTTTTAAATGATACTGTTTACTATATTCACCCGGTCTTTTAGACGGATAGTATAAATAAAAGCTTGATACATGTAAAAGTGTCCATGTTAGGCAGAAAGAAGAGATTGGTGGAATTACCCCAAAATAAGAATTAAATGCAGAGAAAAATAAAACTCACGACTGAGGTTGAGGGTCTTCTCTACGTTCATTGCTGATGGTTCCACTCACTTCTTTTCACCAACACGTACAACTTAGGTTGTGATGTATGACATGCGCATGACTTGGCTTTTACTGTGCATTTCTTTTTCTTGAAACCGGTGTGGTGTTGCACAAAAACGTCGAATTTCTAAAGTGTTTCTATAACACGTATACTCTGTATATACGATGTTTTGACAGTGCAGGTTTTTGTTTTTGTTTTTGTTTTGTTTGGCACAGCCAACACACGAGTTGTTTATTAGCGGTACAGAGTATGTGCAGCGGCAGAACATATTTTCCTGTGCAAAGCGTGTGTAATGCTAGTACACAACTCGGTGTGTTGGCTGTCCTGGTACACAGATGTGTGTACCATCAGGAGGCGTCGGACGAACGTCTAACTGGAATATCGTCTAAACAGACTATCGTATAATTGAAAATCATCTAAACGGAATATCGTATAATGGATAATCGTATAATGGATAAACGTCTAATGGATAAAAGTCTAACTGCGGTTACTGATTTTATATGTATAGCTGCAGCGAGCGTAAGGACATTAGACGATTTTCCATTATACGAATTTCCTGTTATACGTTTTTCCATTATACGAATTTCCTGTTAGACGATTATCCCTCGTTCCACTGTCAGAACACAGCGTCTTGTCAGAATAGCAGGATTTTAAATGTTCCCATTACACAGCTGAGCCAGGTTGACTAAGTTCCAACATCTCTTACTAAATTGTGTACAGAGAAGTTTGTTTTACTGATGGTTTGCGTTTAACTACATTTTATATTTACCGTAAATTATGTGTTGTTACGACTTCCCTATTTAAAATCATTAGGTGATTTATCGAAACCCGCGAACACATCCAGTCAAGGGACCAATAGCTTATCATACCGCGGTACCAAATCGGCCAGCACTAAACGAACAGCAGCAGTCCCCCCCCCCCCAACTACACTCCACCCCCTCCCTTTCTACTGGACCCAAACAGGAGTCGGTTGTAAAACTCGTGAATAGGCTACAGTTTGAGGAAGACAGCGAAAACGACCAAGCATTCATTTATTAAAAAGCAAAAATGGAACGTTAACTGTTAAGAGTAAGGGTCTAAAAGTCGAAGCCTACAAGGAACACGGAGAAACTTTGACAGCAAGGTCTAGGTGTAAAATTTTGTCAGTAGGAGGCTGAAAGCATTAAACCGTTGCTATACGCGATGGTGAGCTTCATGACTTAGTAAGCTAATTTTGTAATCTAACTTAAGTAAATACAGTTCTAACGTATTCGGACGGAACGTTTGTATGAACGGTTGTAGCAGGTTTTTTCGTATTTTTTTGTTTTAGGAATATTTTTTAAAGAACTTTAAGAGCACACTTTTCTTGTGAAGTTTGGCTTTGTCTTCTAATGCATTCGAATTTTTTTTTTTAATTGGCGGAGCGTAGCCTATAACGTACACCCAATTGCAAAATGTTGGTTTGTTGGTCCGTTGGTCCGTTGGTCAGTTGGTCCATTGGTTGCACTTTTTTAGTCTATGGGTGGAGCCCAAACGAGAGGTCGGATTGAAATGAAATTTCGCACAATGCTTTATACCCCCAAAAGTAGTACTGAGCCAAAATTTGACGTAAATCGAACAATTGTTACTGTAGAAATTTTAAAATTTTCGAATTAATATCTAACACTCACCATTGTAAATTTGTAGTCGTGAACAGGTAAGGAATTCCGACGAAGCTTACACCATGCTAATGGTAGCCAAGTGAACTTTAAAAAACACGGCAAACTAAATTTTGGTTGCTTCTTTCTAGCTAATAATCTTTTTCGACGTAACTCAACGAAATAATAACATTTGATGCTTGCATTTAATCACTACAGTAACAAGCGCAACAATAAAAACAAAAGGATTCCATTAACGACACACGTTAGTTTCATTTGAAAAAAGAATGCTTTGAAAATTATTCAATTCAACATGGCAACGAACGTGATGTCTACACTAGCGTTGGGAATCCCGAATGTGAAACCTGAAATCGTCGTATCAAGGCCAAGCGGTATTATAAAACGATATTGATATCAGACGAAACACGAAAGCACGAAACACGAAACAATAATACGCCCGCCTCTCTCAATTCCTGGTTGCCACGGTAACGTGAAGACTCGACACCAAAACCGTGTTGCATCGCATAATGGAATTGGCTTTGTCTCGAACCACTGTTGTAAACTGCTACTAACGAAAGTAAATCGGAGATAAATATTTAGGCCTAAACACTAAAAATTAGGCCTAAAACCTAAACTAGGTCTAAAAGCTAGCACATCTTAAACCTAAATTGTGATGGTTATTTCTTTCAGATTATATAATAGAGATCGCTGTTGCAGTCATAGAGTTAGGAAATTATATATTATCTTGCATCGCGTGATAGAGGTGTGCCAGCTCAACATTTTCGTTGGTGGCGGTGTCAAATCTTATACCAAAGCAGTATTGTGAACCTTTTGAATCTTCTGACTATTGTTAAAAACTATCGTACTGATATTGTTTGGCTTGCAGTTAAACGCCTTATTACGTGCTGTTTTATTTTTACTCGCGGCGATGGCCCACGTCTGCAGTGTTGGCTGCGAAAAGGAGGCTATACAGATAACTAAACAAAAACTAAATGCTGGAGCAAACGAAAGCTTGTTAACGTAAATTTGATACCTAACATAGGCCTACAAAAAAAAAGGCTAAAATAAGAAAAAGGACAACAAAGAACAGCAGTACATCACACCAAAAGGCAAACAGCCCAACAAAGCCCATTAATACAGTGAAACCTCTTTAACTCGAACGGAAATGCATTAAAACATAAGACAGGCTGTTGGCTTGGGGAATACCGAGTACATCTTTGCATCCAATGTTTGCTAAGTGCAGATTGGTTTAATATGTGTGAAGTGTACTACTAATATACTGCTAATAACTCAATAAAAACAGCAGAAATACTTTTTCGGGTACAAAAGCGATACAGAATGCATGGTGTCAAGTAGAAAAATCACCATCTGGAGTTTGAGTTAACCGATATTTGTTTGAGATAACGAGGGTAATTTTGTATTGGGCCAACCAAATAGCACTAAATTGTTTGACTTAACCGATAGTTTGACTTAAGCAAGTTTGAGTTAACGAGGTTTTACTGTAGTATTGCACCCAGATTAAAAAAAATTATTAACAAATGTGGTATCGTCATTAAAATAAAAACTATATAGTATATATTATATATATTATTATATTATATATTTCATCATTATCTTGCGCATAACCATAGGAATAACATTTGCCCTGGGTCAAACACTAGACAGGGCTTCCAGTAGACAGAGATAATGAAAAAATAGTTGCCAGTGGAATACAAAATTGATAGTTGATTTGCTTACAGAAGTAAGCTGAAAAACCTTCTGGCCCAACATCATGACTCGGTTTAAGCCTTTGCATGATTCAAATTATGCCTTCCAGTGTCCATTTGCGAAACATGTCTACATTTTTCGTTAGTTACTGAGTGCCCTGAAGTGAGTGGAGGAATGGAGCCAGTCGATAACCCTATTACAGGAAAAGAAATAAAATTAAATACCTCAATCTGCGCACATTCATCAGTAATGTAATTTGTGTTTACTTTTAAAGGTGGAGTTGATCTATATGCCAGTTTGCTGGCGAAAGAGACGTAACGGAGAGGATAGCTTTTCTTCAGCTAAGGTTTTACGCACATAAGAATGACTTTTCAGCAGTCATCTAAACTGTCAAGTTCGTGGGAGAACGGTCATCTGTATAGCGACGCCATAAATTTTCTTTTTCTGACCAAGTTTAACAATATTTCTTGGAATAAGAGGGCGCGTTAGCTTACCCTTCCGTATAATTTTATTGCATTCCTTCCCTTCACGTCTGATTGTGTCAATAGACGCATTCCAGGTATTCTCAGTACATGCACTGTTCCTCGCTTCATACTCCAACCAACCATAGCAAGATTTGATTTAAATTTTACTTAGTCAATACAACGTTTATACCGTTTGTCAGAAAGGGCTGTGTCTATCGCTGAATCTTAAAAGTCACCATACTGTGGTCGACATATATCTGGGGAAAAGTCACCAAGAACATCCCTATGACCGCCTTCGAACAATGGCATATACTTAAGTCAATTCGATTTTTTTTATGTTCTGAAAAGGGATCCGGCAAAACGGGTATACGCCATTTGCGTTAATGCGTCGTGCGATGTAGGTAAATTTCGGTATGGGCATTTCGATGGAAATAACCTACGTAAAACCGTGATGAAAGCTTCAACGTATTTTATGTTAGATATGCTGTCACGTGAACAAGCATCGATAAAATAACGACGCACGTTCAATGTGATGTTTCATGGTTGGAACGAACTAAAAAAAAATCCAAGTGACTTAAGCTTGCCATTTTATTGGTCGAAGGCACTCATAGTGATGTTCTTGATGACTTATGCCCAATATGGCGACTCGGAACTCGAGCAGCATAAGTCAGTATTCGTTTCCGTAAGCACACTACATTTCAAATCTACGAATCTCCAGCGCCTTGTGCAAAGCATGTTTGCAGAATTTTCGTGATGGATGAAAGATTGGCGCAGAGACGCTGTTAATAACGCGAAGTTGTGTGCATGTTTCCTTATCAGCGTAGTATACACAATATAGAACCTAGCCTACGCTGATTAGCAGCATCCAACATCAGATTTGCATTTTTTTGACTTGCAAAAAGACTTGATATTTCACTTAACTAAAAACAACTTGTGATATTGGTTGTTTAATGTTGGTTTAGGAGAGGTTGTGTTACTTATTCTGGCTTTCGCTTCTAGTATCAGAATGGGACCTGGGTCACAATTGTGCTAAGTAGTTACTACCACCGCTATAGCAATAGGGTGACCCGTCGGCGCTGCGGTCCGTCGGGTAATCTGGTGGCGTCTCACAGCGGACAAAAGCGGAACTCCAATTGGACGTTCACCTCACAGCATTCAATTTGCATTTTGCAGATTAATTTTGCCGACGGTCTGGGAGGATGGGCGCATGCGCGAATCAGGATAAAAGTCCCGTGGTCTGCGTGCGTGGTATGGTGAGTGGATTGGTTTTGGAAGGAAGGGCGAGTTGATTCAAAAACTTCCCCAACATGTAGGTGACGCTGCATGAAAAATAACATACAAAATGACGAAGTAGCAGGTGGCCGACATTTTGTTAATAAAACGGAAGAGTGGGATGGATATTTTCGTCATTTTTAAATCATCGAAAAACGTTGACATCGATGTAATATTAACAAAACTTTGTTCCCTTTTATTAACGTGTTTGGAGATTCTTTATCTCCCCCACCCCCGTCCCCCACCCAACTCTCACCCTAAGTAAGGAGCGTCTAAAAAATTTTCGCATAGTTTTTTTTTGGCAAATATCTTTACCAGGCTCAAAATGACTGGAAATGTAAAGTGACCTAAAAAATAACGAGAAAATCACTCACAACAATGGACGTTCATTAGACGTCTATAACATCCAAAACGGAAGGCACGAATCAAGTCCAATTTAGCCAAAAAAGACTTCAACTCAGGTCCTCTAGGAAAAAACAAAAGGCAATATCATACGAAGCAAAATTAGTAAGAAAAATTTCCAGCAGACACAGGCTTCACTTGTCAGCACATTTTATTAAAAATACTCTAAGTTTTCCAGGCACACTCGGTCTTCTTCAGACAGGCTAAAACCCACATTGCAAAAACCCAGCGTGCAAAAATCCATTACAATAACCCACAATAAAATGTAGTACAATTCACTCGGAGGCAACTTACATAAACAAATAGCCAGTGAACCTGATCATGCACGGATCTGGAGGTCAAAAAGACGTCCAGCTGAGGTCCACTTTAGACCAGTTTTGATCTGATCCGAATGTTTTGGGGACATTGACCTAAAATGTATTTTCTTTGTAACCTAAATCAATAAATAACTGTAGTCAATGAGCTAACGAGACACTGTCCTAACGGTTAAGTCCCGATCCGCCATATCCCGCTTCGCCAAACTTCGTTTCGCCAAATCCTGTTATGCCAAATCTAACTTGACAAAATTTTAGGTACGCGAAATTTAATACCTTATTCCTATGCAATGGGGATTTAAAAGGCAAACATTTAACAGAGTCAAGCAATGGTAGAGTAAGAGCAATGGATTTATTTGCGTTTTGAAAACTGGCAATACAGAAGGAAAAACATGTACTTTAAATATTGTTTAGAATACTTGGTAGTCACTGGGTCAATGCCAAGGTTCTCTTTTAAGAATAGTTAGTTATAAACATGGTTACCTTTTTTTTGTTTTGAAGTATTCCGTTTCACAGAATCAAAATATTATTTAAGAATTTAACATTGCAGAAGTTATGCATGACTAACTGGAAAGTGAGCGCGGCAGCACGAGCGAGGCACGTAATCTGAAAAAAATATTCTGCGGAACGGATGTTTGCCTTGACCATTACATAGGAATAATGTATTAAATTTCGTGTACGTACAATTTCATGAATGGTATTTGGCGTAACGGAATTTGGCGAAACGGGATTTGGTTAAACGGAATGTGACAATTTTAACAACATAAAACGAAGGAGCCTAGTGAATGGTCTTCGACATAGGGGAGTATAAAGCGCCCGTACTTCCTGGGAATAAATCACAAACTATTAATATTGAGAATGCAGTTAAGTTTTATTATTTCATGTTTTTATGTGACATGAAATTATAATGCTCCAAGCAAGTGCGTCTCTGGCCGCATAGTCCAGCATAGAATAATGGAATAGGACCTCGGTTCTATTTTGTGGGTTTTAGGAACTCGAGGTAATGATTAATAAGGACAGACGGGAGTATTCGTATTGCGACGCTAGAGGTTAAATTCCTGAACCGTCGCAAGACGAACGGTTATAGGTGAACTCCCGTTTCGCCAAATCCCGTTTTGCCAAATCCCATTTCGCTAAAAAAAAAAAGCAGATTAACAGTTTTGCCCTCAGGGGCCAGTCCCGTTTAGCCAAATCCCGTTTCGCAAATCCCGTTTCGCCAAAACGAATTTGACAAAATTTTACGTACACGAAATGTAATACCTTATTTCTATGTAATGGGGCTTTAAAAGTCAAACATTTAACAGAGGCAAGCAGTGGTAGAATAAGCCCAGTTGATTTATTAGCGTTTTGAAAACTGGCAATACAGACGGAAAAACGTGCGCTTTAAATATAATTGTGTAGAATGCTTGGGCGTCTTTAAGTCAATATCACGGTTCTCTTTTAAGAATAGTTAGTTATACACGTGATGGTTAACCTTTTCCAAACGGGAATTCCCGTTTTGAAGAATCCCGTTTCTCAGAATCAAATATTCTTCAAAAAATTAACATTGCAAAAGTTAAAGAGACGTGCCTAATTGTGAGTAATGTTTGATTAGTTGTGGTTTCTGATGTTATGTATTTAGCCGCAGCGAGCGCGGCAGCAAACTTGGAACAAATTATTTTGCAAACTTGGTATTCTGCAAAAAGGGTGTAATGTCTGACCATTATCATGTTACAAATGTTCGTGTTTAAATGTTTTAAATGTTTCGTGTGCCTAACATTTCGTGAACGATATTTGGTGAAACGGGACTTGGTGAAACGGAACTAGCCGGTGAGGCAAAATCTGTTAATCTGCTTTCGTTTTGGAGAAATGGGATTTGGCGAAACGGGACGTAACCAGACAAACTCCCGCGAAAGCATTCGCCAAGAATGTTTTCTTTAATAAAGAACCAAACTTAAGAGTTACAAAAGCGATCAGATACCGCCCTAGTTCTTCGTAGATATTTTGTTCCAAATCGATTTTGTTGTTTTCCTAATTCGCTATTAATATTCGCCTTGAAATAAGAATCCTACGAGCGGTTTTAAATAATAAATTTAAATTGACTACTTGACATGAAATGATGATTTTTATAGTCATTTTTACAGTCAATAAGCATAAAATTACAGCTCAGGTCCAGCACTATCTTCGTCACCAATCGAATAATTTATTCACTGGTACGGTGTGTCGTTTTTCTTCTTCAATTTATCCCATTGTAAATTATTTAAGAAGTGCTGAACCGGGCTCGGACGTTAGAAGGACGTGTTTCGTTGACCACAAATTGACGTCACACTCCGGATATCCATCAGACGTCTTCTGGGCGTAACGAGTTGGACCTGACCACTACTGAACGCACCACTTGGACGTACACTGTTGTGTGGCAATTACTTGTTAGTTTTACGTTCGTTTGTTTGTGACAGGTGTTTGTTTATTTAATCCTATATTTTTTTGTGCATTTCTTGAAAAAAATATATGTAAAATTTTGTTTGGAGTTTTATGTACCTCAAGCAAACTAATGCTTGTACAGATAAACATGCCAATTTTGAAACTTACTAGATATTTTAAAAAGAACTTTTGCGTGGTTAGCAAAAGATTATACTAAAAAAATTCAAGCACTTTCAAGGACTTTTTCAAAAATGAATATAATTTTTCAAGAACTTTTCCAAGACTAGTGCACTTTTTTCAAGAATCTTTATTAATCAAAAAACTTGCTGAAATAAGGCTGCTCAACTTTAAATAGGACCTTGTTTGACTGGGAAAGAGCCAACAACATCTAACCAAACACTAAAATTTTAATGTTTTAATCGTGCGGATAAAGAGCTGAAGGAAAAGATTTTGTTGGGTTTTTTTTTTCCGTGTAGTTGTTGCTATAGATTAGCGTAGGTCAGATTCCGTCGGCTTCAATTTCACCAGACAGGGTAAGGACTTTTGTCAGGATGGCTTTATTTCTCTTGCTTTACCGCTTGGCCTTTTTTTTGCACAGCTGTTTTCTCCTAGAATTGTTTTAATAGCCTAGTAAACAATTGATGAAAACGCAAGAAGCAATAAAATTTAAAGAAAAAACACAGTATTTTACGACAAAAAAGACAGTTATTTAAATGTTAAATATATAAATATTAAATATAAATTTAAATATATTTCAATACAGTTATTTAAAACAACTAGCAGGTTTGTCTTGACCTTATACGCCTGCCCAAAGCATGTGCAATCGGTAGAGTATCCCTTTCGCCCAGGGGATTCCCCTGTTACATCAAAGTTAATGTATGCTTGGAGGCGCTTGATTGGCTGATCCGTGTTAATATGCTGTGAGCTCATTTCTTTTACTTTTCATTGGTTAATTAAAGATTACTTCGATTATATTTCAAAACTAATAACCGTATTCCATTTAAAGATTAAACTCCCGATTTTAAAAATATAAACTAAAAATTAATGAAGTGTTTAACCAATGATTATTTTCATTCATGATACGGTTCCATACTTGTGAGTATCATGTATCGCTTACTGGTCCTCTAACCTGCACTATTTAGCGCTTTTTACACCCATACAATCGTGTTTAAACTGCTCTAAATTATGACCTTTACAAAAGCTAGGGCCTTATTTGAAACTAGTTGAAATCCCGAACCAAGTTCGGATCGCAAATGCACGGGGAACTACGGACTTCACTAACGACGCAATATTACAAAGTGAAACACCAATGGAATTTTGTTTCCCTCCTATGTCCATGATTCCCCCCCCCCCCCCATCCCCTTAACTAGACTGACAGAAATTTTACAACAGACGTTGTACTTTGTAAATGTTTATCTGAAAGCATTTTTTTAATACCGCGTCTGTATTTTCTAACAGAAATTTTACTTGTCAGTACTTCTTTGAAAGACTGCACCTGTATTTTTACGTGAGTGCCCTTATTTGTGCAGTGGCGTAAAATTTCTGGGGACTAAATACGTTGAAGCGAAGCCCATGCATTGATTAGTGGCTTTTTTAGAGTGTATAGCGTCAGGGCCGATTAGTCTCTAGTAATAAAATTTGTACTTCTAACTTGTGGCTCATCTTTAACTTATAACAGTTGAAAAGGACGTTAATTTGACTATTTTCTGTTTTTTTCATCCTCTCACTTTCTTCGCTGTCTTCTTCCCACTCTCTCTCCCCTTCCCTCTCTCCCCATTCTCCTCCCTCTCTTCCCTCTTCCCTCCCCATCCTCCCATTTCTTTCCCTAACTCTCCTCTCCTTTTACCTTTTTCTCTTGCGTGGGATATACATCGTGCATCCCAATTCAACCATCTTTTTGCTGTACCCATTGTCTTCATCTTTTGTGGCCAATGTTAGGTTTCTACATTGTTATGCTGGTTATGCTCGATTGTGCTGCTCTCTTTCTCCACATCATTGTTGCTGTCGTTGTTATTGCATTGTTATTATATTATCATTGTCATTGTTATGCTGGTTAAGCCCCTTATGCTCCTTTTGCGCAGAGGCAATATCGTATAGGCAGTGAAGACCAACTGAGGCACGATTATTGCCATTTGAAAACTCCTTTTGCTACAATTTATCTTTTTCAGTAGCTAATTTTTCTCTCCTACCAAATTATGATACAAATTACGACACAAAATTAAATTCAAGCAATTCTGTTGTATGGTTAATTACGTTGATGTCTTAATAAGGTCACTGTAGTGGGTTGAATGCCTAGTATTGAGGTTGAAGACGTTTGAAATTGCATGCTATTGGTAGTGTATTGTTGACGGGGTTTTTCCTTCTTCTTGAGATGTTATGGCGTAATGAGGAAGAAGCAGTTAATCACAAAACTGTAGATTCCTCCAGGGAATATTTCATGGCAATAGCTGCATTAAAGCTGAGTGAAGTTTACAGTACACCATCCTCTGGCTCGGATCAGTCCTCTGAACACAGCTAATTCCAAGGATGCAGTTAACAATTTCGAGGAATTCAAGGCCTTCAATTTTTTTTAAGATCTTCAAGCTCCTTGTGTGAACCCTGCTTGTGAGTGGGTGACCCGGGGTGAGTCGGATTAGCAATGTTCGTTAGCTGTGCTCATGTAATCTTCTCTTTTGCAGTGCCGTAATATATTTTTTCAGGTGGGGGCCTTCAATAAATATATGTTTCAAGGTTGTAACGTATAGTTTATTATAGTAGACAAGGTAAAAACATATTTGATTTTAAATGTTTATTCTTTCGTCGTGAAATGTGGCTTCCCCCCCCCCCCTCCCGTAAGTGCGGTACTGACTCTTTCCACTTAGCAGTCTTATTACCTACCTTGCAATGAATATTTTAACTTTTCTTTTTTTAAATGTACCCGTGGGTACACTATGAAACTGTACAAACCATCCTATTTAACAACTGTTGGTAGCTCCTGCTTCACTGTCCGTGCTATTACGGCTTGGAACAATCTACCTCAAAAAGTGATTGACTCTACAACTGTGAGCCTTTGGAAAAAACGTTACGACGAGTATTGTGCTCAGCTGATACAATAAGCTTTGCTTTCATCAGCTTCTCTTTTTATTATTATCATTATTATTATTAGCAATCTTTTGCAATCTCCAGCGCTTACCGATTTCATTATTCTAGAAATTATTTTGCAAACATTTTTTTGTAGGATCAAAGCTAGTCAAGTGGATTAAAAAAAAACACAACAAATTAAGACATTAGTTGTTTTCTCATTGCTAATACGCTCTCTCGACATAACTCAATGGAATAATAATATTTGATCGTCGCATTTATCCACTACAGGAAGACAAAGGATTTCGTCAACGACACACATTAACTACATTTCAAAAATTTCAACGGACGGACAAAGTCGTTGCTATAGTCTTCCCAGCCGTTTCCGCTTGGGACTCGAACCCAGGACTCCCCACTGACTAGGACGGGCGATCTAACCACTGTGCTACTGGGGTGGATACTGACTACAGGTTCCTGCTGAGGTAAGTAGCTTTCTCTCCTTGTGGGTGTTTTTTGACCTATAGTTCATCACTGAGAAAGATTGAACTGGGCTGGAGCCTGTAGCCAGTATCCGCCCCGGTAGCGCTGTGTTTAGAGCGCCCGGAGTAGTCAGCGGGAAGTCCTGAGTTCGAGTCCCAGTTGCCTTTTCGTTCTTTCTAAGATTTGTGTATCTTGTCCTCACAAGGACAGCCTTTAATGCAGCCTGTTTGCTTCGTTTAACATTGAGTAACTTTGTGATGTCATTACAATATGGCACTGCCCTTGATCTGCGAGTACCTTCCTAAACCACCGAACAGAGCGAACAAACCGCACCACTGTTGGTGGCGCTCATTCACTACTAATAGCCGTGTTTATTCGGCTTGATTGACGTCAACCATCGTCAATGATGAATCTAATTCCGGCAAAACTTACGTCGCGCATGCTCAGACCTCCACCGCAGGAAACGACCTTCCCCCGGATGGTTTTCAATTTGGCATTCCTCTCGCCTGGTCACATCCATTAGCCAATCCTGGTCCAATTCATTAGCCACGTCAGTCGCGATGAAGGTATGACGTATCGAATGCTCTGCTGAGCTTGCTGAGATCTGGTTGTGATTTAGGAAGGTACTGAATGGCTGACGTAACATTACTGCGCACGCCCAACATCAAGTGTGGAGCCAAACTGTCTCTAACTGTGGTGCGTTCTGTTCGCAATGTTCGGTGGTTTAGGAAGGTACTGTGTAAGTGGACTGGGGACGCAGCTGGACTGCATTGAGTGTTGTTCAACGTTAACCTTGTAAATATCGAGGGGCTTCGGCTATTTGTCGTTTTACTTTGTGTCACGGTCATCTTTGTCACATTATATTCAAGTGTTTTGTAGGTGACCAAGACCATAAAGAATGTTTCTGGCTGTAAATTAAAACTTGTTACTTGTGAAGGGTAACCTATACTTTTTCGTTTTCCCGTCCTGCAATTTCATACTGCTGCAGCGCATTACGCTGTTTCAGAATTTACCGACCAAAATTCTTACAAATACTTTGGTAGTTTCTTTCAATATTTGAAATAAAATCACGCTGTTGGTTTAATCTGTGACTTTAGTTATAGTCACTTGGTTTATGTCCGGATTCATCTAGTCGTACCCAAAATTTTGGATCACGCATTCACATCCAGTGACCTAGCAAAAACTTGATCCAATGGCGCCCAGGTGACACACATGATCATTTGTTTAGCTGACTGTTTATCTAGAAAAAAAAAACATTTTGAAATGGACTATATTTATACACACCAATAAACACACCACAAAATTAGCGTAAAATTTTGTTTATTTTACTCGAATATTTAACGGGTCCATGTTAAAAACAATGAATTATTGCCAGTACTAGCCAGATAGCATTTATGTAAGAATTTAATAGCAGTGATTTATGGTTGTGCACTGCTGCAATCAACGTGCTCTGGAAAATCACAATTTAGAATTTCGTGATTCCAAAACAATCCAGTGTCGCACTGAAACTTGATTGGAATCCGGTATTCGTCACAGCGGTAGTAGGAGGCGCAATCAGTAGTGTCGAACAGGAACACTCCAGGAGCAGAACATTCTAGAATAACAAACAAATAAATCATTCCAATGGTATTAATGCGGTTCAAAGATTCTCATGTTAAAACAGACGTGACATCAGTCTATTTCAATG
>JAHWFP010087262.1:472-17913 GCA_023313725.1 Lithobius niger
GCTGAAGCATTTTACGCTCTTTTAGTACCTCCAGCGAGCAGTAAAATAGCGTAACAGAGCAAATTTTGGTGATTTTTCTTAGTCGTTCTTCAGGATGGCAGGTTTCGCAAAAACTAATTGTGACTACATCATGTTTTTTTAGAAATTTTCTTTCCAAATTAAATTAAACTGATTTCAGTTTAGAATTATCTAAACAATCCCAAAGCTAGCCATTGACGATTGGGGGTAGGCATTTTGTACTTTTAGGCTATAATGATTAACGGTGAACTGATATGTTTATGTATGGGCAGTAGGAGTAGTACCAGCTGCCGCAGGCACAAAATTGTTTTTTTAATGGACTATCAAAAGGTAAAAAATTGAGAAATCCTTTACTCAGTTTTATTCCAAACGACTAGGCCTAGAGGTATTATTGCCAAAATCTTCCCCATTTTATAGCAACAGCATGCTCCAGTTTTTTAAAATTTTGGAGCCGAAGCAGAGTCGGCAGCCCCGCGCTTTGCGCCAGAAAAGTCGTGAATGAGCAGCGTGGGCTTGACATTACGGCTAGGGTGTACTGTACGCCCGACGTGGGTAAAATTAAAACAATTTGATGAGAACGACGTAGTATATCTGCCGTGTAGTCCATTTTTCGTCTGTGTGTGTGTCAGGGGGTGGACGGATAATCGTTGTGCTGCTTGCTAGCTCGCTAACCAGACTATTGTTTTACAGTCGATGTATTAGAAACGAATTCGACGAGTTTCGACGTTATAAAACCAACGATTATCTCCCCCCAGCCCACCCCCATTTTCGCACAAAAATTTATGTTTTATAACAAAAGGCCAAACCTTTTCCCACCAAAAAATGAGTAGGCCTAGTAATTTTTTTTACTACCCAAAAACGTAGTAAAAAAAACTTGATTCAAATGGCCCCCCAGCCAGTTGGCCCACCGGCCAATGGCCGTTGGGGCACTATTGCCAGTCCGCGCCTGACAGCCTGAGACTGCGAATGATAAGGCTTACTATTTACAAGGCCTATTACACACTCCTTCAAGAAACAAGCAGCCCGTTTAGAAACAAACGGTTTTCCAATAATCGATTGGAGTTCCACAGAGAACCCAACCCTTGAACAAATCGCTAAGCTTTCATTTACTACCATGTGTGAGTTAGCCCCCCTGACAGCCACTGCTTTAGGATACCTAGTCGCCCTTTCACAAACCTTTAAGACATGCGTATTTCCGTCAGACGTCCCTTTGAAAGGCTTTACGAAATCCACTTCCCTCTTAATGAAAGGCTCTGCCACAACCGGAACTAAAATCATTTCGTCCTCTGCCTTCCTTACACCTTTTCTATATTTCTTACAGATTTCACACCACTCTATCCAATTCTTACATTGTGCACAACTTCTTGGCCCATGCAATACTTCTTGCAACCTGGCAATGTGCGTATCCGTGGCCATGTGCCCAAAATAGGCATTAACATGTGCCCTCCTTACCAGTTGCTCCGTAAGCATTTTAGGTACCACTACCTGGTCACCCGTCTTAGTGCCATTTGCTGCCGACCATTTGCTACTTAAGACATCATCCTTCCCAAAAAAAGATGTACCTACCATGTCAGCTGCCACTCGACTTCCCTCCGACCCAGGATCAAGCACCTGCCGTTGCTTTAAAACTTCAGCTTTAACAGCTAACAAGTCTTGAATTCCTGCTGCCAACAAACCTACATTTTCATTCCTTACAACCTCTTTACTAACTTCCGTACTCCTTACAGAGTCGGCCACAACACTAGCTTGTTTATTGACTAAAACGTGTTGTGACTGGACAACTGTATCATTTTGTGCCAGCCCATTATCTTCGACCTTGACACTAATTTCACTGCTCTCAGCAATTACCTTATTTTCACTTGCAACATTTTGAACACTTTTCTCCGTTTCCTCATTTTCAACTTTAAAAAGCCCATCCAATACATCATCATCAATAAATTGATCTGCAGCCTGCTTTTCGTTACTTTTCTTTCCATTAACACAAGTTTTTGACCTAGCTATCGCATTCCGTGTTTTGTTTACCTTTGTTTCAATTTCCTGTAGCTGTTCGTAAGACTTTTGGCTAAGCAGAAAGTCGTACGTTTCGTCCTTGAAAAATGGCGACACACCGCATTCCAGCATAATGTAGCCCCCTTCTGTAGCCAACTTTACCTTTGTCACAGGAAAGTCTGTCACGTTTTGACTTACAACTGATGACATAACAACTCGTTTCCCAGTGAACGAACTAGGCTCTACTATTTTACTCGAAACCACATCCATAAAAGCACCTGTATCCAGCAAATAACTACCAGGCTTTCCATTAATTGTACATTTCTTACATAACTGGCTTTCCACCGAGTGTGTACCACCTTTACCTTTAAAAGAGCTAACCTCCTTTCCACTGTGTACACTAGGCAATTGAGTACATACATTTCCAACTGAGGCTTTGGTACCATTGTTGGGACAATCCCTTTTCAAATGCGAGCTCGAGCTACAAATGTAGCACTTACGTGGCTCGTCCGCGTTTAAAGGCGCTCTCCTACTAGACTGAGTAATGTCGTTAGCTTGCGGCCTTGCTTGCGCATTGTAAGCCGAAGCTGTAGTACCATTGCTTGTACCATTATTACCTGAACCATTTCTAGTACCACTATTGTTACCATTACCCTTGTTACTGTTCCCATAGTTACTAGTACCATTCCCTTGGTTGCCTCCACCATTTTGCGAATTACCACTCCCTCCATTGTTTCTGCTACCTTGACTACCTTGATAACCATTACCATTCCGATACCTGCCATAACCATTACCATTGTTACCTCCTCCACGGTAATTATTTCTGCCCTGTGGTCCGCCATTTCCATTGTCAGAACCACTCCCCTGTCTTAGAACTGCTTCTTGGCGATTAGCGCAGTAATCGTCTGCAAGCGAAGCTAAGTTCAAAACAGACTCTTGTTTACCCTTATCAATAAGCCATACTCTTATCGGACTCGGTACCTTATTCAAAAAATCCTCTATTAATACCTGCTGGAACTATTTTTGGAAAGAATCCCCACAATCAAGTTCCTTAACCCATTCAGTACCCAGTGTTGTCAAAGTGTGAGCAAAATCCAAGTAGGTTTGTTTATCAGTTTTTTTTGCTGACCTAAACTGGTTATGTAAACACTGCTCTGTAACATTAAATTTTACTTTAAGAGCTTTAACACACAGATCAAACTTTGCAAAGTCATCATCAGAAAGACGCATGAGTGTTTCCCGCACTTTCCCTGTCAACAAAGATAACAATCTGAAAGGCCACTCTTCTTTGTTAAAGCCCATCCTATCACAAATTCTAGTAAAACCAGACAAGAAAACTAATATGTTGTCTTCCTTCTCCCTGAAGGGTTGGCATAACTTCGACATGTCGTAACGTTTTTCTTGTTGTACAGACTCTGTTTTTACCTTTAATTGTTCTTGCTTAAAGGACAACTCTCTTGCCTGTATTTCATCATTATGCTGCCTAGCATTTTCGCTAATACGCAGCTCATGCTCCTGTTTCTCCCTCGTTAATCTATCTTCTCGTTCCCACTTCTCCCGTTCTAGCTCTTCGTGACGATCCAATCTTTCTCTTTCTATAGCTAATTTTTCTCTTTCAATTTCATCTAGCCTAGCCAATTTCTCCCTCTCAAATTCTTCCTTCCTTTCCTTTAATTCTTTTTTCCTTGCGAACTTTTCCCTTGCTAATTCGTCCTCCTTCTCCCTTAATTCTTTTTCCCTTGCTAATTTTTCCCTTGCTAATTCGTCCTCCCTCTCTCTTAATTCTATTTCCCTTGCTAATTTTTCCCTTGCTAATTCGTCCTCCCTCTCTCTTGAAGCCTCCTCTCTTTTTAATTCTTCTTTTCTTACACTTAACCTTTCCCTCTCTAATTAAGCCTCTCTTAACTCCCGCTCTTTTATTTCCTGTTTTTCTTCATTTATAACCCTTTTAGCCTCCTCTACAGTTTTAACAGCTTCTGCAAGATCATCCACCAACATAGTTCCTCCCTCCAACCCACCTTTAAACATAGCCAGAATTTCACTTTTTCGCTTAGGCGCATGCAACCCTAATTCCTCGCACACAGCTTTCAATTCAACCACAGTTTTATCACTAAGCAACTCCATTGTAAAATTACTTAATTACCTAAGCAACCAAACAATGAAAAAAAATAGCACCAACACGCACAACAGTTCCCCCAAGCTTTAAACAACACTTTTTTCCCAAACGCCCTAATACCAAGGTGTAAAAAAAAGTTTGCCACAGCTCACCTGTTGCCGCGTTGTGGAGACGCTGCCAAGACGACTTCTACATCCAAACTGACGAACCCAGGCTTGCACTGACGATGACTCCAAACTCTTTCGCTTCTTCCATTACCGGAATTCGCCGAAATCTTCCTTCTCACACGACGAAGTGCAGCATTACCGCCCACTCTCGCTGATGGGAATGTTCTCCGTCCCTCGTCCAGTCGCAATCCTGTCTGCCAGCTCAGCTTTTCCGTCTCTTGACTCGTCTTTCTTGAACAGCAGGAAGCCCCTTTAATCTTCCTCCCACGCTGGTTGCCGCCAAAGTCGAAATTCTGCCGTGGAAAGTGACCCACTGAGTTGGAGAAGCTCACCACTACCATCTAAGTTGACATTACCGCCGACTTTCGATGCAGCTGTGTCCCTTTAACGTGAAAGTCCGGATGTAAGCCAAAACTGCTTGCTGGTTTCTTCGACGTGTAAGTCCGGCTTGACCGCTGTCACCAATGTATTTACTTTACACTTGATGCAGACGCAATTTGCTTCACCACTGCCAATGCAGACACCTAGGCAGCACCCTGACCGTTGAAACTCGAACAAATCGACATGAAATCCAGCTGCTTCCTCGACGTGAAAGTACGGCTACACCGCTGCCACCAATGTAATTTCAAGGGTTCACTGCAGACTTGTTAAATTCAAACTTCTTTACTTCTTCGTTAGACATAACGCAATTTACAAAAATAAACATTTAACAATCCGCACATGAATCGAGAAATTGTCCAACAAGACAGTTCGTGCATAGAGTTCTGTCCTTGTTGCGTTCTTGTTGGGAAAGACCTCCTTTCGCGCCAAACCATCTTCATTATAAGGGCTCGTTCCCGCTACAAAATATGGAAACACTTTCGGTAAAAGGAACGCACGTGTCTCGCACGTGGAAATTGTAGCTAAAGGCCCGCATACCACACTCAGCAAATGTTTCTTTGAAGCGTTCGAATAGAACGACGTAATTAGCCCTAATTACAGTCATTAGGTAATAAAGGTCAAGTCAGCAAGCAAGAGATGGCAACTTTACATTTTTTAAAATTAATTTCAATCATTACCAGATTTTTTTAGAAGAAGAAATATCCGGTAAAGGGAGGTGCCAAACCGGGGATTTGATCCGGGTAACCTCCGTTCATCGTAGGGGCCGAAAGATTATCCAGAATTTTCCAGAATAGTTCTCATATCCGCTGAAGAAGCATGGTAGCCTCTCACGCTACCCTGGCTGGCAGTCCTGGTGGGGACTTTGCCAAGGTGCCCTTTCCAGGGTTCGACCAGATCCGCAAACCTCCAGCAACCAGGCTGAGCTCTCTCACCGCTCAGCCACGATGACCACTATATCTGAGTTCTTGGTTGTGCCACACATCTGAACGCCTCTTAGGAAGGAGAGGGGGGGGAGGGTAGAGTCTCGGGGAATTGCGACTTGAGGTTTAGTTGTTTTATTTTTTAATGTCACTAGCGTTATGTTTGTGTAGAATTTCATATTAGGCACATAAATGAGTTCCAAAAATTGCAATTTCTCTGCCGACCAAGATGCTATTACACCGAAGCTAACAATGCAAGCTTTGCTGTTTTATTTTAGAGCTCGGGGATACTAGCCTTATAGCTTGGGCTCCTTATAGTTGCTCGTAATATTAAAGGCTTACAAAGACTCGAATATTTCCGAAATATTTCGTCTTTAAACATGTGATGTCATCAAAGCTCCCTTGTCGTGAAATTTCAACCAAATCGTTTAAAAGTTAGTTTAATGTGTTGTGAAACTCTGAACTAAAAGAGAAAAGGGGGCCCGACACCAAAGTTATACAGGCTCTGGGAATCATTTCGTCCTGTCCATGTGCAAAGCAAAAACCCATACGTGTGCTCATGAGAACCACTTAATTAACTTTTACAGGCCAGACAGTTGATTAATGTTATGATAACCGATATTCTTTGCTCTATGAATTAAACTTTTGATGTTCTGATTAATATGGCACGGCAGAGTTTGAATTACTATTATTCATGCTCTTACTATTCAGGTCTGCTGGCATTTTAAATCCAAAAACCAAGGGAAATAAGCTCACGTCTTTATTTGTTAGAAACCCTTACGAACAAAAACGTAGGAAACAATATTTTTGGTTTAGCTGTATCACAATATTAAAAGTCAAATGATACTCTCGAAAGGTGACAAAAAATACTTTTGTTATTGTGCTAACCTGTGTAAAACTCAGTTTGGGTTCGTGCTCTAAAAAAAAAGAAGTAAAATATAGTATCTACATTGCAAATAACGTGACTAATATTCGGACAATGCCAAGTTTTAAAAACATTGTTTTAACTATTTTTTGTTTGTTTAAATGTTTTAGTTTAGTTCATTAAAAGAAATTATATTTGTTCGATACACTAAACATAGCTGAGATTTGGTTAGCTTTTATTACGGAATTTAATTCGGATGATGTGTTTCCTTTACTCCTTTAAGTGTTCTCTCACAAAACAGAAAATAAATCCCTCGGACATTTTTCGTTTCAAAGGTTCAAAGGGTTCAAAGGGTTGAGCGTTAACCACTCAATTTTTCGTTTCGAGACTCCTACAATAAAGGCCGAACAAACAACAAATAGTTTTTACAACAGTGGGGGACCAATTGAAGGCTACTGCTTCCGTATGAACTGCAATTCTCGCCTTAAAAGTAGCATTGTTGAGGCCTACCATTGTTGTGTGGACAAACTCGTTGTCGCCTACTGTACCTCCTTAATTATTGAGTGTAAAGTTGGTGCGTCCACGTGCACCAGTGAGCAATCGGCCAAGGTTAACGATATCACTGTCACTAAACGGCGCTCATCTAAAACGGGTGATTCATACAAGGTGATTTGTTTTTAGTTACGATTGAGTGATTGCGATTGTTGGGACCAGAAACTTGATGGCAGCCTTTCTTGGTAGAATGAGATCACTACAACAAACACATTTTTTTGCCAACGTTGTGATACTACCATTTTTGGTTTTGTAGAAGTGGATTTGTTTCGGCCAAATAATGCCTTTGAAAGTCAGCAATCTCGTTAAAATCGAAAATAGAAATTCTTCGTTTACAGGAGCGACGGGGTGGCAGAAACTCCCGCGCGACGCACAACAAATTTTGCTCCACTTTCGATGCTTGCAATAATTGTGTTGCATTGCTTTGTACAATTGTTATTTTTTATGCAGTGAATAATTTGTTGATAGAAATGAAAATGAAGTGAGAAGATATAAAGAACCACATGCACCAGGAAAAAATTGCAAGGAATTAAAAAAAAGACAGCCAAAAATGTTAGTGTCGTAATAAGCAAGGCTGTTTTACGCGCGTTTTATAAAGTCTCTCTTCCATATGGTTGGTACCATTGATGAATACTTGCAAAACAAGGAGGCTACTAACTTTTTAATTAGCCCTAAAAAATATCACGATAGTCAAGAAGATCGCTAATGATGTGAGAAAGTACAGCTGAAAATTAAAGGTACTCTAATCCAGGGATGAATGATACAGGCCGATAAGTTGCTATAATTATCTCACAAGTATCACAACGCGTGAGATTTTGTTCCGTTTTTAATTCGACGTGTCACACGTCGAATTAATGCGGTTGTGGCCAAAAAACAGGGGTTGCCGATTTACGTCAGCGACATCTCCTCAAAAACCAGACACATTTGTTCAATTCTGATCCGACGAAATTCAAGTATGCGGGTGGGTGACTTGCAGTGCGCCAGTACTAAGGTATTATGCTCTAGTTAATTTAGTTAGGGCGGTTTTAGTTCGCTAACCTCTAAAAAGGTCTCTGTGCGAATAACCGTCGTCAAATAGTACACGATCAATGGCTGACGTCAGCGCTTCCTGCGCCATCCTCGCTGCTTTTCGGGTGCGATATATTACAGTATTTTATTACGCGTATGTGTGGTGTTGTTTCCTATTGAACGAGTGAGCAAAGCGAATGATGTTCTGTTTTCACAGTGGCGGACTGGCCAAAGGGAGGGAAGGGCGGGATATTCCTAATGGCCTCTGACTTTAGATTTATTTTTAAATCCGTAACAGGAAGACTCACGTAAGTTTTATTGGTTCGACATTAGTTTTAACAACAGATTTAAAATTACAAATAATAATAATAAAGATAATTATAAAACGCTATAAAATAAGTACTTTGTATTGAGTAGCGTAACAAAAATTGGCCACATGAAATTGCAGTGTTATATTCAATGTGGACTTTGTCACAATTTTCGTGTGAATATTTTAACTTTTGTTAATACACCTAAAAAGTGTAAATAAATTTAAAGTAGTCAACCTCACGTACCCTCAGCGCAATGTGATTTCTCCTACTTCCCTCCCCCCCACCAAATTACCTGCTGAATTTATGAAATATGGTGTTCGAAAATTTAAAAAATGTAAAAGTCTGGTGAACAAGAACAACGGGTACGGGAAACTGTAAAACAACGAAGCTTTCAGTTTGTTTTTTTTTGTAAGAAAACCAATATCAGCGTCCGATGAAAACTTATCTGGTCAGTGATTGCATCGTCGCACACAAGATTCTGGCTCATTTGCCGTATCGTAGTAGCAAACGTTACGAGACAATTTTTTAAAATATAATGTGCAATATAGTAGATATTCTTCAGTACACCATGCATTTAGATTTTTTAGTAGTGTCCTGTTGGTATGTCTGCCGTTCCAACTTCATGCGTCAATTACAGATATTTTTTATTCTACCATACGACACGTCGAATTACTAATGCAGTGTTAGTGCATCTTGTTTTTGTTGATAATATTAAATTTAGTCATAACGTTGATCAGCCTTCATTAAAAAAATTAATTTGCTCTGAATTGGAAGAACTGCGGGAGAGGATGGCGTATTCGCCACATGGGACGATCGCCACCACAGACAATTATTTTTTTGAGGCCTTCACCCTAAACTGCACGGAGCAAGGCTACGTGGTGGTTTGCCTACAGAAGTAAAATCTATAAAAATGTTTTCCAATGACTGTTTAATCTTAATAATCGTCGAGCATGCATAAATAACTTTGTGCCACTGAATCAAATGAATTGAAAATTTCACAATTGTGCTGGCAGCTTGCATAAAATGACCAAAAATGGCTAATGACATTGTGACAAATCGAAAGCTAGGGGAGCTAACAACGGTCCCCCAGATCCACTAAAAGTCGGCCCATCTCACATCTAGGGAGTCACAAATTTCTCTCCTCCAACTTTAGGCTCGTGCACTATAGTTTAAACAGCAACCGTGAGATAACAGGTTCACACATACGCTAAGAACACAGTATGATAGTTTTTTAATACAGTCATTCAGTGTGATATAAATTGTTAACCCCTTCCACACCAGGTCGTAGGCTTAAAGGTACATGCATCCCTGTTGTCTTTCGTGTACGAATCAGTTTTGCGACATTAGTTCAAACGTATGTAAATGTTGCCGATACAGCAATTTTTTTGTTTTTTCTTTCGTGCGAGATGATTTTGCGACATTAACTCTAAACCTGTATAAATGTTACAAACGCTATTCTCAACGAGTCGCAAGAATACCGGAAGGATTTATCTGCCTTAAAGCAAGAAGAAAAAAAAATTAGTCCAGCGACGAAAACACGAGCTTGAAGAGGGTTCGTTGGGATCGAGCAAAGCTCAGTTGTTACAGGGTTTGGTCTCCTACCCAAGAGGCCGCGAGATTGAATAGTGTCGTCGACCTATGCACCCGTGAGACGTTAAAAAGGCCTTCTGTGCGTTTATGTCTAGAATGGAGGGGGTTACCAACGTCTAAAATACTAATTTTGTAGCAATGTTTAATGTGTAGTTCATATGATCGTGTTTGACATGTTATGTAAGGCTACAAAACCAATAATACTTTGTGGAAATGTCCTACATGAGTTTTCTTGTTTCACTGATTTTTAGGAATTTGCTTCAGGCAGCCTTACATCCTGCTTTAGCTTTTTTTTTTTAATTTCTATTAGTTCCACTGGTTTTTATTTAATAAATAACGATGTGAATCTGGTTTACTGATTTTTATGTTGCGTTCTTCATTGCATTTAATAGGTTGGGTCTTTCTGTAAACCTTTTCATCTTGTCTGATAAGGAGGTCACTTTATTTTAATGTTCACCCCAACCACTGATCGGTACCCCTTGTTCGGTTCGTTTATATTCAGATAGTATTTCGAAGCATTACTCATTCCACCCCGAAGGACGATGAATTCCAAAACGGAATACCGAAAGTCAAAAGAGACATGGGGTGATGCAAATCAAGCTTTTAAGGTTCCCACCCACTTAACAAAGAAGATGGACAGTTTAAACCCTACGCCTAAGCCTTTTACACTACGGGGATACCTAATACAACGAATAATAAACGAAATGACGGGAATGAAGAAAAACACGTGGTAGCAATAAACGTTTGTTTTCAAATTGTTCGTCTTATGTTCCCAAGCCGTGGGATTCTATCAGAAAGTGAAAGTGTACAGCATAGAAAGTGTGTGCCTGTTGGAAATAACCTTTCTCCATAATTGGCAACCTCTTCCCAAGTTCAAAGACTAGCCCGTCACTTCCGTTGCATTCATGATAAGCTTGTGGGTGGCTCGTGGTTTGCGATACTTAAAACAAAAAAAAAAGAAGTCTAAGTCAGGAGGCTATCTAGAAGGCTAATGATGTTTCGTCTATGGCTCTTTCCAGTTGTGTTATTTTGTTAAGCAGTGCCAGTTGGGCGTTTTGTAAAGCCATAACAAATGATTTCAATAAAAATTGTTGTAAAACTTATAATAGAAGGCTGTAGTCTTAGGCGTCGATCGTCTTTCTACCCCCCCCCCCTCCCCCCAACGAAATTGACTGTCAAGTTGTAAATGGGTATCTATTTTTCCCACTTATCATGCAGAGTTTGAAAAATAAATTGTATTTTCATCGTAAATCAGGTCATCAAAGCTATACTACATACTAAGCTCATTAAGGTGCCCCCCCACCCTGCCTCCCTTAAATAAATTTTCTATTTCCGATTCATTTAGGAATAGGGCCTTTGTCCCAATTTGAGATATGCGCGGGCAGTCAATTCATGGTGAATGCAGAAACACATACTGCAAAGTTGCTAAAAAAAATATATACCTAAATAAAATAAACTAAAAAAAATAAAAGCTCTGTTTATTCATTTGATTTCAAGGTTAGCCAGCAAGTATTTTGTTATTATTTCATTTTCTGGTGGGGACCTGAGTGTTGGGGTTTGGGGGGGGGGGGCGCCGGCGGGAGGGGGGGTTGAAATATTTAGGGGGGCCATGGCCCACCCTGGCCCACCCCTGGCACCGTCACTGGTAAATCGGTGAACAATAGCACGAGCTATGACCAAAACACATTAGTGCAAATGTTGGAGTCAGTGCATAAAATAATACCCTGTGCAGTTGTGTGGATTGGTTGATTGGATGTAATAAAGTGCAGTAGGGAATAGCAAACGTAACGAAATTGATAAAGGCTTGGCTAGCACATGTTTGTGTATGTGTTTGTAACACATATGACAAACTGGTGTTCGACCTTGAAATTCCTGTCGAGATTCGAACAAATATTTCAAGAAATGCGCTGTCTGCCATAGAAACACTGTCTACGTCAACTAGTGACTGGTGCCTCCCTTCCAGAGATGAGTGAGCAAGAAAGAAGTCTTTTCTCTGGAAACTTAAGGGAATATGTGTTGAGATCAAGCAAGGTTGGCCCCTCACTCTGCCCCCCCCCCTCCCTTAAGTAAAAATTTCACTTCCGGTTCCATTAGGTTGAATGCCAGTGGTTACATGTGCTACAAACATATACTAGCCACACACGTCATCAACACGCGTCATATTACTGTAATTATTACACGCAATGAACCGATTCACACAACCACTCAGGGTATTATTTTATGCACTAAAAAGCCAACATTTGCACTAATGTGTTTTGGGCATAGCTCGTGCTATTGTTGACCGAGTAACATGCTGTTGTCTGTATTCACCATGAATTGGCTGCCCACACATATCTCAAATTGGGACCAATGCCCTATTCCTAAAGGAACCGGAATTGAAAAATTTATTTAAGGGGGGGGGGCAGAGTCGAGGGCACACCTTAATGATCTTAATATACATATAGCCCCCTCCATGGTGACCAACGATTGATAGTTGTTTGGTGGCTAAACCAGATCATGCGGCTGCAAAATTCACTGGGTCGATACTTTTGACTCACCCTGTATATGCGTACCCCTGCTCAGTAGGAAGTGCATAGTAAATAGTTTGTATAATCAAAGCAGGAAGAGCAGAGAGTGGTTCTCAAAATGAACAAATCAAACGAAAGGTATCAGAGAATCTGATATGAAATTATTTTGTTTGCGTGTCGACGATAGTAGCGGCACCAGGAATAATTTTAAATTCGAAGTTTTATCAATTAATTTACTCATCAAAAAAATGCCTGTACGAATAGGCCTACAGTAGTAATAATGCGTTGCGGCCCAAACGGAAGGGACGTCACAGGTGACGTGACGTCACATGACGTCACTTGTGACGTCACTTCCGGTCCAAGATGGCGGCGCCCACAGGGTGAAACAAAGATGGCGGGGAAAGAAAATGACATCAGAAAGCGGATGGAGTCACTCCCCACGTCAAAGGGAGATGTGACGTCACAGTTAAAGACGTCACGAATCTCTTTGACGTTTGGGGAGTGTATATAAGGTAGCCGTGTTACATGTAGTAAGGTCCATTTCTGTAAGAGTCACAATTAAAGATGGACAAACGTCTTTATACACCATCTGGTCGTGTAAGAACATTTAAGAATAGGTGGACACACGACAGAAATCTGTCAGCAAGGGTACTGGCTGCATCAGGGTTTTACAGATGTGACGAAGAAATGGATAAACAATACAACGTAAATGATCTCGTGATGTGTCCCTATTGTCAATTTAAACTAGGGGAATTTGTGCAGAGTGACCAACCAATGTCAGATCACAAGACTTGGGGCGCGGACTGTCCATTTGTTCGCGCATTTCCTACTGGAAACACTGACGACGACAAAGGGGAGTATTCTAAAGTGTATCCTCAAAGGTCCTATTGTGAATGTGCAAGAAAAAACTGTAATAGATGGAGAGGTATTGGGTGCGAGAATATTCCACCGTTAGCTCCCTCACAAGAAGGTATAAAAGGGGGAGAAACAGGTATAGCTGGACCATACAACCACCGAGATGAATGCTGACCTGTTCACGCCGTCAGGACGGGAGAGTACGTTCCAGGGAAGATGGGAGCATGGGGGCACATTAGCACCACGTAAAATGGCAGAGGCTGGATTTTTTAGGTGTGGAGAAAAAGTAGATCGTATGTATGAGGCATCCGACACAACGATGTGTGTATATTGTGAGCTGCACATTGCTAATTGGCAAGTCGGTCAAAACCCACTGAACGAACACAAAGAGCAGGAGAAAAACTGTGTATTCATAAATCTGTTCCCAAATGGTAACGATTTTATCGAAACTAGAGAGAAGGACATTGTGTATCCACGAGGGCGTGATGAATGTGATTGTGATGCTCACACACCGTATAGAAGATCGGAGAGACCCCTGTTGCAACGTTCAAAGTCGGTTCGACCGTGATGAAAAGAGATGGAATAGCGAGTGACCGTTACATACACCATCCAACCTTACACGTACCAACACGATGGGTCTGGAGCTAAGATATTGCCTGGACGTTGTGCTACTGTGTTTACTCGTGATCGATACTGGACTCATAATACACAATGCAGTAGATTACCACAAAGAGGAAAGAAGACCTAACTCAATAGAAGATTGTGAAAAAAACGCCATCTTTGTGGATACTGTTGTGTCGTATCTGAACCGACAGCAGTACGACAACACTAGCTGTTTAGAAGAGCATCATGTGTCAAGCGGAATAATTCTGGAAACAAGATGTGACGAGGCAAACACATTCCTGAAGATTAATAAATACGTCGATAAAGTCATTAAATGTAGCTTTGGCCTGACAAAGTACCAAGCTGAAATTCTATACACCCATTTGGTTGCTATACTTCCGTCTGTAAGTTAAACAGCGCGACGAGCTATGTTTACTTTATATCTGGCATTGATCCAGCTGCTTGTAAACATCGTGAAATAAAGATGATGTGTCCATATTTACTTTCGTCTGTTCTGTATTTACTCAAACTAGCGGCAGCGACGAGCCACGGGTGACGTCACGATCGCAAATGACGTCACGAGGTAAAATTTGCGCAGAGTCTCTCTCTCTCTGCGTTATGGCTTTTTGTTCCTATCAGTGTTGCTTGAAAACTGTATCATACGTGATACGGTGTTCAAGCAACCAAAAAGCTAGATAGGTTTTTTTTTTTGTTTGTTTGTTGTTGTGTGTGAGTTGGACCACTTTGTTGGTTAGCCGAAAAAAACCTATCAGATGTAAATTAAACCAACAAAGAAATGTAGAGTAGTGGGCAAACCGGAGAACCCGGAGAAAACCACTCTTGTGACTGGAAATTTTCAGAAAAAAAAAAGGAGTTACAGTCACAAGGCAAAGTTAAGCCAAAGTTAAGCCACGTAATATTAAATTAGTTTTCAAATGAATAGGTTTTTGAAAAGGTGAAAAACGTTAAGGTTTGATTGTAAGTGTATTGAAACATACACTAACCGTTTTAATACTACCATTCCCTATCTTAATAACGTAATGTATTATAAGAATACACTACGTTATTAAGAAAAGCCCAAAGGTGTACCCATCCCAGTCTTTCTAACAGATTTTTATTCAGTTAAAACGGTTAGTGTATGTTGTGTCCCATAAAACGCAGTTGATTACAACGTTCGTTTACAGTTTCCCTAGGAAAAAGTAAAGGAGAATAGTAATCAAGTACGTTTTATGGTGTGTATCTTCTTCGTCCTGGGTTTTTTTTTTTTTTTTTTGGTTTTCTTGTACTGCATCACTTTTTTTTTCATGGAGGCGATCGGCCGGCCGGGTGGTGGTTACTACGAACAAACAGAAAAAAAAAGCGAAGTCCTACTTACTCACCGTCGTAAGAGATGGGGGTAGGTAAAACACAAAAATAATGTAGCATTAATAAACCTATTCCGTACCGACTCTAAGCCGTTTGTGGAGACGGACACGTTCGGTACACGAGCACCGGCTGAGGACCGTATCCGATCCCAAGCGCTCGTAAGGTCTTTGTCCGTGAATGGAATCGGCGGCGGCGGAGACGGTGGAGGTGTCCCCGGCCGAACGGCTGGACGTGACGGAGGTAGTGGTGGAGGTGGAATGACGTCCATAGTAACGGTGTTGTTGTTGTTAACGTTGACGTCGTCGCTGTTCATCACACCACCACCGTCCACCACGTACTCCAATGCTCGCCGACACACCACGTAGACCATTCCGCCCTGGAAGAGACCAGCGGCCGCCGCGATCACCAAGCTGACTGTTAGCTGCCACATAGTGAGTCTGAATGAATCTAAAACCCAAACGGATCCTATAGAAGGGACGCCAGTGGCGGGAAAGGCTGATTCAAGGGTCAGTAACGGGTCAGACTCACAAGCCGCTCGTGAATACGTCTCTTATGAATGTGTCAACTTAGACGGAAGTCGGTCCAGAGTATGTTTACGTAATGCTAAAAGAAATCGCCATTAAGAACTAACCTCATGTCCCTCGTTGCAAATGAGGCACAGCATACAACGAGAGCACACCTCGCATCCTGCACCGACCCACCCACCCTTCCCTCCGTTAATTCGGTGCCTAGCCCGTTTATTGCACTTGAAAATGAATGAAACACAAAATATAGTTCGTCATCTTAATTTTGTAACTGATTGACAAATAAAGGAAGAAAAACGAAAATACATACGTTGAGGCAGATGAAATGTACCATTTCTACAAACGCTAGTTTTACGTGAATGGGTCCCTAAGAAAGACATGTAGAAGTTAGCTAAACTAAGATAAAACAAGCGAATGTAAAGATTAAAACACGAAATAACGTATTACACGTAATATGTGTTTGTAATTCAGTCCATCCTCAGTAATCCGGATGCCTGGATCACCGTCCTACATAGAAACACCACTTGTTAAAACTAAAAAAACGAACAAATCAAATGATGAATAGAATAGCGTATGGGAAAGAAAAAAAAAAGGAAGACAAACGTACGGTCACTCTCTTAATAATCTCGCGTTCAGTTAGGATGCACGGACGAGTCATGTTGGCAACGCGAAAACCGACACCACGGTATATAAACGATATTGCGGTGAATATGTCATCACTACGCTCCAAAGATATTCAATTGAAATGTTTACTCATCAAGTCGTGTGTCAATGATGTAGACACCAGAGGTATTCGCGAAAGTCGCAATTCTATGGAATGTGTTTAATCAGTCTATACGATCATTACCACGCTGTTCATTTCTAGAGACTAGTATTCAATTGAAATGATGACACGGCTAAGGTATAGCCACGAGAAAGTCGTGTCTCAATGGAAGGTGTTTAATCTACCTAGACGGTAATCCATCACCGTGAAAAGGATACCTGTCAAAATTGATAGGTAATGCTTAACGTTGCAGTTCTTTAAGTGCAAGTAAACAGTACCGTACCAAAGTGACGCGTCATGTATGTACTTCAAAGGCGTACAGTAAGCCCCTGAATAAAGCAATAATTAAACTGGTATTCAGAAAAAAACAGTTGAGTCATGTATGTAAGGCATTACAAAAGAAAAAAAGGTGTACGGATGCCAAGAAAATTGCTATAAAAAGGGATTAGTTCCAATCCAAAAATCGTACTCAAACGCACTACGAGCTTCGTACGCTTCACTCTTGGTAAGTCAGGCCTAAATTCACTTTTGTAACTTTGCGCTGTTTCATAGCAGTAACGTTTTCACATTAGGTTTTTTTTTTTACCATTCTTTGTAGGCAGGTTATTATTAATATTGAATACTATTATTGTTCTTATTATTAACGTTATTATCACCATGGAGATTGACCTAGGGAATAATGTAACGGTGGACGTATTCAAAGTAAATGAGTACATTAAAATCAGATTTCAGAAATCTGACGACGAAGGGATGTTGAGGTCGCACGGCATTACGTTCAACATTCAGGAATGGCTCAGTTTCGAACATAAACTGCCTCAGTGGATTGTACACTTCTATTACAATACACCCCGTCTACTATACGTAGGACCCACTTTAATTATTTCATATTTTGATAATTATAACGACA
>JAHWFP010087263.1:0-31221 GCA_023313725.1 Lithobius niger
CTACGATAAGACGACTCCTACGCAGTTCTTTCTACCTTTCGCAGCTTTCTTTTCGGTACAAATCGCTATTTTTTTAATATACAACTTCGAGTCTTCCCTTATCCAACTATGCATTCGTCATTCGTTCGCTGATCACGAGAGTGCGGTATCTCATAATGGATGCCACTGCCAAACCAAAACGCATCTTGAATTGTGCATCCAATTGTGCATCCACCACGTCAATCTACAATCGCTCACTATGTTTCGGGCAGTCAGTGACTACGAACGGAAACAACCTTGATGTCGTAATTCACGTTTCTGAAATCCATAAACATCTGATACACACTGGCATAAGCTCCTGTTCCATAATTGATTTTGAGGTCAGGGATATAATGTTCCAGGTTTAGAGAACCGTGGCGGTCAGTTAAAGCACAATGATGGAACACAGCCTTATTCTTGAGGGTGACATTCATTCGATTGGTGAGAATACGAAAATTACCCATCTAGTTTTTCAATGACTGTCGTTATTAGCCTCCAATGTAAGAAGCGCAGTCGGTGTCTGGAAACTATCGTAGTTCCAGTGCAAAAATTCTGGTTTAACTTCGCAGTGACCCTTTATCCACTGAAATAGCACATAACTGTTACGCATAACAACCCAAAACGTCCAGAGTATTGTATAGACCAACGGATCTTCGACCTTAAGCCCCTCACATGCTGAGCGTAGGAATTTATGGCCAGCCAAAGAATCCGTGTAAAGTGTAAATGAAGGCAGTTCCACATCACTAGCCACATCCAACGCCACCGAAATGGCCAACAGCTCATACAGTGTGCTCGATGTGACCATCTCAACTCGCGGCTTCACAGCAATCTTCAGCGTGGGAATCGCAATTCCGCCCCCCCCCCCCCCTCATACTCGCAGCCTCAAACGAGGCGTCAGAAAAAAATTGCCCAGTCCGTGGTCCCACTCTCATACACTTGAAGCACTTCCGGACACTAGGTCCGCGGACTGAGTGCTCGCGCTCTAGCTACAGGCAGATCCTGACCAGAAACCTGTTGCAACAGCAAAATCCCTGTTCCTGCCTCTCCTAATATGCTGCGTGCTCTCTCTCCCAAGGTCACCTAGGATTTTACCAACTGGATCCATTCGGCCCCGACTCAAGTTGCAGAGGCACAGCAAAACAAGTAATTCTTTTGCCCTCAGTTATAGTGGTGGCTCATTGCACTCCACCCACAGTGCTTGGACTGGGGTAGAGGCCATGCAGCCCGAAACCGGTCGTAAATTCACATTCACTGCTACCTGAAGTACTTTCAGATGCCTTTTGGAGCCAGCTAGAATGGGAGGTGATAATCTACCACCGATCTCACAAGAGTCCTATACGTCGCCAAAAGCATGCCTCGACAATCGATCTGTGGCCGTCAATGCTAATTCACCACGACAATGTTACTGTTCCCGGTCCCGAGCATCGTTGCAACTTGTTCGAGCGAGCTACAATCCGATCTTGTGCACCTCACCTATTCTTGCCCCATTGTTACATGTTGCAGCATTGCATTCTGGGGCCTCGCCGCCGCCTGTCCGGTTTTGAACATTCTCGTGCGCACTCTAATAAGCACTGCCTGTCTGCCGGCAGTGCCAATAATACACGGCTATCGGATCTTCGACCGATGTGTATATAGGAAGTTCTCTTTCCAGCAAAACTTGAACTATCAATTTCTCCGTTCCTATTCAATATACTTCGACCAAACTTGGCCAGATAGTAGATAGGTATAGAAGGTATATTCATACTAACTTTTACGCATTTCCGTGCAAGAGTAAACGTACGTAAATTTGAAAACTAAAAATTTTAAATTTTAAATTTGAAAACTGTTCACTTCAAGTTAATAATGGGGATTTGCGATATAAGGAGATATCCCACCAGCCCCCCGCCCCGGAAGTGACGTCATAGGTCACGTGACTGGAAGTGACGTCATCCAAGATGGCGGCGCCCATGTGCACCGGAAGTCTAAGATGGCGGCGCCCATGCGGACCGGAAGTGCGGCCATAGCCAAGATGGCGGCACCCATGCGAACCGGAATCTGGAGGAGGGGGTAAAGCGCTTTTTGCTGCCTTTTGAATCCTTTTGGTACCGGAAGTGCAGCTATTTTCCAAGATGGCGTCGTCCATGCAAAGCGGAAGTTTCCAAGATGGCGACAACCCCCCCCCCATACCGGAAGTGACGTTGCAGCCAAGATGGCGCCACCCATGCAAAGCGGAAGTGCCAATATTTTCCAAGATGGCGGCGCCCTCCCATACCGGAAGTGACATCATACCGTTATACTATTTAGCACCCCCTAGGACTGTATATGCTATTTAGCACCCTCTAGGACTGGGTATACTACTTAGCACCCCCTAGGACCGGGTATACTATTTAGAAGCCCCTAGGACCGGGTATACTATTTAGCACCCTCCTAGGACCGAGTATACAATTTTGCACCCCCTTAGGACCGGGTACACTATTTATCACCCCCTAGAACCGGGTACACTATTTAGCACCCCCTAGAACCGGGTATACTATTTAGCACCTCCCTAGGACCGGGTACACTATTTATCACCCCCTACAACCGGGTACACGATTTAGCACCCCCTAGAACCGGGTATACTATTCAGTACCCCTAGGACCGGGTACACTATTTAGCACTCCCTAGGACCGGGTATACTATTTAGCCCCCTTAGGACCCGGATACACTATTTAGCACCTCCTAGGACCAGGTACACTATTTAGACCCCCTAGGACCGAGTATGCTATTTAGCACCCCCTAGGATCGGGTATGCTATTTAATACCACAAAGATCGAGTATACTATTTAGCACACCCTAGGACTGGGTATATTATTTTGGTGCGTAAAATGACCTTGGTTAAAAATTTCAAGGTCATTACAAGGTGTAAACTAGCCAATCGTTAATTTTGGGGTCAGGTCCTGCAAGATTTCGAATTTGTTTTACTGTGTGTACTGCGCGACCATTTTTCCATTGCAGGCAGAGCTTTGGGAACACCTACGGTTCCATCACCCATTTAATGCGGAAGAATACTAATACGCTATCGAGGTTTGGGCTCGCATGCCAAGTTCTATTGTTGGAATTGTTTCGCCGGTTTTGGAGAAGAGTGGATGCTCCTGGGCCACAGGAAAGAATGCGTTCAAGTGCTTCGATTCAAGAAGCTAGGAGAAACTCACTCGCATTCAAGCACTTTAGCTGTCAATATCCTTTCCCTCATATCATCTACGCCGATTTTGAATGCCTCCTTCGCCCCGTCCAAACCTCTCAACCCGATGCTTCAACGAGTTCAACCACTGGAATCCATCAACACCTTCCTTGCAGTTTCAGCTACGTCCTAGTGGGGTATGACGGGAAGATTATACGTCACTTGGGAGTACCACTTGGGAGACGATGCGGTCGACGTATTTCATAAATGTATGGAAAAAGAATCTCGATATTACGCAAAATTACGGAAAAATGCAAAATCCCTCCACCTCACCCAATCCGAAGAAACCGATTTCAATAATGCCAGCGACGTGTGTCATTATTCCGGGAAAGCCTTCAAAAAGGGTTATCAGAAAGCAAATATCGACAGGGTATCTAAAGTACGGCCCGTCGACAATAGAGTGAGGAATCATTGCCACATCAGCGGGAAATACAGAGGAGCTGCTCATCCAAACTGCAACCTAACCGCGCGAGAGCGAAAAACCATTCCCGTCGTGTTCCACGGCCTGGAAGGGTACGATATGCACCTTCTGGTACCCGCAGTGCATAAGTTTCCAGTAAAAGTAGATGTTATAGCTCACAACATCGAGAGGTTCCAGACTATAACCATTAAGGATGACGTCAGCAAGATAAACCTTCGCCGTATAGATAGAGACAACTTCCTAAACGCGTCTCTGGATACTCTAGTAAAGAACCGCAGGAATTACAATAGCGCCTTCCCCATCTTCGAGGCAGCATTAGACTCTGGAATGAAATCCACTTGGTTTACGGATGAAACAACCCTTGAAAAGGCACTGCACCTGTTAACACAGAAGGGTGTTTACCCGTATGAACATATAAGCAACATGTCTGTTTTCGATGAGGAACATCTGCCGTCGACTCATTCTACTCCCGCTTGAAAAACGGGATGTTGGCTAGAGACGAATATGTGCGGGCGCTAAACCTCTGGCTGAGCATGAAATCAAAGGTATTCCGCACGTACCACGAGATATACCAAATGACCGACGTTTTCCTGCTCGCCGACGTATTCGAAGATTTCCAGAAATTGTGCCTTGAAAGCAACAAGCTGGGCCCCTGCTATTACATCTTCACTCCAGGGTTCAGCTGGGCAGCTCTTCTTAGGATGCAGGAGCCCGAGTTGGAGCTATTCATGCAAGTCGGTAAGCACAATCTCATATCTTCTGGCACCAGAGGTGGAGTTTCGTTCGTCGCAAAGAGGCATTCGAAAGCCAATAACAAATACTTGCCTCTTTACGTCCCTAGCAAATCCTCCCTATACATAATGGACTGGGATATGACAACCTGTAAGGTTTTGCCACGTGCGTTCACCTCCCATACGACAAGTTCTACTACATAACTAGAGAGGAGATTAGAAGTTTGGACGTAGACACTGTACTGAATGATGCCGATGTGGGGTATATTCTGGAAGTGGACGTGGAGTACCCCAAAGAGTTACACGTCGTGCACAACGATTATCCGCTAGCTCCTGAGAAGATCGATATTGGAAAGGAGCTGATTTCCCCTTATTCTCTGAATCTGGTGGAAGATTTAAACTACAAGATCAAGTCCTCTTCCAACACCAAACTCGTCCCGAACCTTCTGCAGAAGAAGAAGTACACGCATCACTACATGAACTTGAAATTCTACCGCCGGCACAGCTAGTACTTCGATGTATCGAAGAGTCTTAGCCTTTAAGCAAAGACCGTTGATGAAATCGCACATCGAATTCAACACCGCAAAAAGGCAAGAAGCGACCGCTCCTTTCGCCAAAGACTACTTCAAATTGCTGAATAATTCGGTGTTTGGAAAAACCATGGAGAATAAGCAAAGTCGTCACGACGTGAAGCTGTGTACCGACAAGAAAATGGCGCTGAAATAATAATAATAATAATAATGTAAGTTTGTTGCAAACGCAACCGGAATGACAAGGACCTGGTGGTCACTAACTGCTATCCGATGTTAAAACTAAAAATTTTTAATCTCAAAAGTTTAAAAGTTTAAAACGAAGATGATGGCTCGACTGCATAGGAAGGGTAGATGGTATTTGGTTGGGGTCATGAATGCCTTACAACGAAGGTTAGACCTACCAGGGACACAATGGTCCCCGATGGCATCGCCAAACGTGAGGGACAAGTGAGGGAAAACGCCGGGTACCATTGTCGATGTTTCTTAAAATGATAAAATATAATATAATAAAATAAATGTATCGTAATATAAAGCTTGGCCAAAACCAACTGTCAACATTAGTTAAGATAATAAAAAATTAAAATAATAATAATAATACACAAAGCATTCAAGAAAAAGTTAAAAAAAACTATATTGGTCGCTTAAGGAACCCATTTAGAGGCTCCTTAAGGAGCAATCTGCGAAAACCCGATAGGGTATATAATATAATACAATTAAGTTTTACCACCGTTGGGCGGTTGGACAACGGATGGGCGGTGAGCCACTAATACGTCGCCTTGTAGTTTTAAAAGAAAAAAAAGAGAAAAATTTCCTAGTATTGCAAAATGTTAAAACAGAATCAAATACAATGCTCCTCAACCGTGCTTCTACGAAATCGCCGTAAGCGGTCATCACAGGAAGGGCTGAAGGTCCTCCATATTAAGCATTCTACAAAAACTTTGCACTGTTGACTGTTCCACAGTTTCGGCCCTCAGCGCGTTCCAGATACGGACAATACGGACTGAATAGAAATATAGTAGTATATATAGAAATAGAAATAATAGAAATATACCTCCCAGCCGCACGCCAAATCCTTCAAGATCCTAAACGAAAATCTGGTGCAACTCAGCCACCGTGTTCGTAGCGCGTTGTGCGATTTTCCGAACTACTAGGGATTTACCAAACTGGAACTCTCCAAACTCATGTTCGAATTCCACTACGACTACATTCGGCCAAAGTACGAAGACCATGCCAAATTCCTTTTCACCGACACCGACAGCCTCTGCTGCGAACTAGAAACGGAGGATATTTACCGAGACATGCTCGTGGACATAGACCGTTTCAACACGAGCAACTATCCGTCGAATCATCCCCTCTTCTACTGCCCGAACAAACAAGTGTTGGGGAAAATGAAAGGCGAAATGGGCGGCGTCCCCATCTTAAGAGTTCATCGGACTCAGGTCAAAAATGTACTCTATTAAACCTCTGAAAAAAGAGGATGTCAAGAAGGCCAAGGGTATCCAAAGCTCGTTCATGAAGAAACATTTGAGCTTTGGCGTCTACGAAGTGGCCCTAAACTCCACTGCAATTCATCAAAAGGGAAGCTGGCCCAAGATTTCCAGCGTCGGGCACGAACTGAGCACCGTTAGTATATCCAAATCCCTCCTCTCACCTTATGACGGCAAGAGGTATATCCTGGACAACGGCAAAGATACGCTAGTCACTACGATACCGATACTTGGGACAAATACGCGGATGATTTCGACTCGGACGTGATGAGCGACGAGGAGGGAGAAGAAAAATTATCCCTCCAGTTGGAAGAGCGAGAAGCACAAAAACCTACCGAAGCGAAAATAGCCGAGGAGAACGAGAAGGCCGTCCGCAGATTCGCCGTACTGGAGAACCGCCGGAGAAAGTTGGAGGATTTCGAGGCGTGGAAGAAGGAGATTAGAAAGAAAGACGCCGTCAATAAGAAAAAAGCTCGCGCACTAGAAACGTAGGTGCGGAGGGAAGCTAGGTTAAAGCAAATGGCCACTAATAAAAGAAAAGCTCAAGCTCTAGAAACGAAGGAGCAAAGAGCGGCTAGACTAGAGAAAAAATCCGTTAGAAACATAAAAGCTCAAGCTCAAGAAACGAAGAAGCAAAGAACGGCTAGACTACAGAAAAATGTCGCAAGTAAAAGCAAAATTCTAGAAAACGAAATGACGGATGAAAGAAAAATTACATTGGAGAAAAAAGCCGCTAGTGAAAGAAAAGTTCAAGCTCTAGAAACGAATGAGCAAAGAGTGGCTAGACTACAGAAAAAAGCCGGCAGTAAAAGAAAAATTCAAAGTCTAGAAACGGAGGATGAAAGAAAACTTAGATTGGAGAAAAGATGAGCTCGTGAGACCAGATTATGATGATCTCCGAGCCACGTGGATTTAGGCCTATTGGGGAAAACACGTTAAAAAAAACGCGCCATATGCTTTACCTCCTGGGTGGTGTGGAAAGAAGCAATATTATCATATCCTCGTTTTGTCGCACTTTTGAAAAGCACTCCAATTTTAGAACTCTCCGTAATGTTGCTAATTCGTCATTTTTGCACTCTGAAACATTCGGGAATTTTCACATTGTGAGTCATATAGCATTTGCACGACCCCCCAATAATGTTGCTCATTCGTCAATTTCACACTTTGAAGCATTTTAGAGTTCTTGCAATATTGAAGCCCAATAAGCATTTGCACGACCCCTACCCCATTTGAACTCCTCAAAATGTTGCCAATTCGTCATTTTCGTGCCATCAGGGATGCAGATTCGTCATTCTCACAATGTGAAAGTTCAAAGAGCAATTAGCATGACCCCCTCAGTTTGGGACCCTCCCCCATTTGGGACCCCCCAATAATGTCGATAATTCGTCACCCTCCGAGAAAACCCTGGCAAGCTCACGACGCATTTTGCAGGAACCCCCTCGATTTTAGGACCCCCCCTCTTTTGTGAACCCCCCTTGCTATTGTTAATTAGTCATTATCACGTTCTGAAAGCATTCGAGCACAATGCGAACGCTCACGAAGCACTCTCACGATCCCCTTGGATCACGTCACTTCCGGTCTGGAGGCCGCCATCTTGGAAGACAGTGGCACTTCCGCTTTGCATGGGCGCCGCCATCTTGGCTGTAACGTCACTTCCGGTACGTGCGGGTGCCGCCATCCTGTTCGTACGGTCGACGCCAGCTTGGAAATATAGCTGCACTTCCGGTTTGAACTGTACCAAAAGGACTCAAACGGTACCAAAAAAGTACTTTCCCCCGTCCTCCAGATTGACGAAAAGGGGGCCGCTTCTGGTTCGCATGGCCGCCGCCATCTTGAATATGGCCGCACTTCCGGTCCGCATGGGCGCCGCCATCTTAGACTTCTGGTGCACATGGATGCTGCCATCTTGGACGACGTCACTTCCGGTCACGTGACCTATGACGTCACTTCCGAGGCAGAGGCTGGTGGGGTATGTTCTCATATCGCAAATCCCCACTACTCATGTTGTGGTTGTTGTTCTTGTTTTTGTGGACACGGTTTCAGAAAAAACTACTGCACTACCTAAAATCTGAAACGTGATCTAAGCCAGAAATTTCCTTGGCCTTCAACCGTACAGAGACCACTTTTTCTATTGGTCTTGCCGTTTTGGAGTTGCGGGTCCCTGAACGATCATTTTGATTGTTTTACATTGTTTTAACCATTGTATTTAGGGAACAATGCCACTTCATGCACGTATCATGTCTATGCTAAAAAGTTGTTGAAGGGCGAAATGAAAGAATCCGAGAGTACGGCTGTGGGCCAAGGCTCGTAATAAATGGTCGAAAGAATCCGTGTTTCAGTTAATTTCGAGGCCAAATTGGCAGCTAGAAACGATAGAAAGGCGTATTTATTTCGCAGATGCAAGCTTTCAGAACTGAGTTGAATTGTTTCAAAGTGCCCAGCAACAATCGACTGCATGCATAAAGCTTTGCAGCGCGACGCCATAGCTGTAAACAAGAACACAACTGTGATCTATAGAGCTTGATTTTGTACAACAACAACAACAATAACAACAACAACAACAACCACAAAAAACGTGGTCGGTTGGTCGTGTTGTTATTGTCGGTTAGGTTAGGAACCACCTTCGGCATTTCACTTGAGGTAATGAACTGGTTGGGGTTTGGCGTTTCACTTGCCAGACTTTCGCCCAGTTTCATGCTTTCTGACGCAGCGCGGTGCTAACTTTGGACCTTCACCACAGCCAAACGGTGCGTTTTCCCCCAAAACTGGAAGAGGAAAACAAACATTACTCAGCAGGTAATTCTTAGTCCATTAAAAAAAAAATCGGACGAGAACCCGTTTTCTTCCCATGTTCCCTTTACGCACATGGCCCGAAATTCGAAAAAAAGAGAAAAAAACCTACCTTTAATTTTCACGGAAGGCACTACAAATTGGTCCAAAATTGTGGAAACTCGTTAAATCATCATTAACATAACCTAACCAATTAACTGCCCCAGTATGAAATGCCAAACCCCAACCAGTTAACTACCTCAGTATGAAATGCAAAACCCCAAACTTACCTAACCTAACTGACAATAACAACAAAACCACACGAAACTGACAATAACAACTCGCCTATCGGAACCACCCAACAGAGAGCTTTGTCTTTCGTCTATGCAAATAATAATGTTGTGGTATTTTGCATAAGCAGTTTATGTATTTCTTTACGAAATTCTTGCACGAATCTGACAATAATAACCCGCCTATCGGAACTGTTTACGAAAAAAACATGTAAGGTGCCCTTCCGGCCAGGCCCGGCAAGGATTTTAATCTTTCTTACTTTTTTTTTTGTTTTTAAGGTTCCTTAGATCGTGAAAAAATCGTTAAAAAATTTTAACTGAAATTTTGAATTAAAATGCAACACTACCTAGTGACGTGGCGCGCCGAAAAATTAACGGCGGTGGGCGGCGGGCAGCGGCAACGTGCCGAAATTATTTTTCATGAGCAACGGCGTGCGGAATATTGGGAAAATCATCGGCGGGGATAAATGTTGATCCTTACGTAAATAATACATTGCCAATTGTAGCGTATTACACTCGAATACAATTTTTAGTCACACTGACGTTTCATAATAAGTATGGTCCAGAGTCGGATCGACAACGACAGCCATCTTGATATTAGAGATAACAAATACATGACGCAACAAAGAACACAGCTGACGTCAGAGTTGGCGTATGATGCGCATATGCGCAATTTATTTAGGAAAAGCGGTCTTGGAAAAGCAACCTACATTAAAGGCCGTATCGTATCAGACCAAAAAAGGCAACTAAAATCAACAATTGACATAGAAGCAAGTGCAAGTTTGCTAGGTGCTGCTATCTCCACACCAATCGGAGAAATTTCAAATTAACCGACGAGGGTGCCAAATTCTGCCAACCGACGACGCCACTTGGCAAACTTGTCGCGTAGGTATTTGTTTCGCCTTCTAGCGGAGCATTGTGGAAGGTAAAGATGATACGGCCTTTACTGTAGGTGGCCATGTCTTGCGTGATGCGGAGTCATACATGAGCCGACTTCGCTTGCTAGCATATAGGAGCTTGATTAGGTAAATCAAGCTCCAAAAAGGTACACGGATTACTAACAAAAACGTCAAGCGTGCCGTAAAAAAGGAGGTTGTATGATTGAATTTTCACTTGTTAAAATGAACACGGATAAAAATTGATGATTTTTAATTGAAATAATCAAATGTACAATTGAGAAAATTCCATCTATTTAGGTGCTGTTGTGCTTTGCCAATCTCATATTTAAAACGTAAAGCACAACAGCACCTAAACAGATGGAATTTTCTCATTTGTACATATTATTGTTTCAATTAAAAATTATCAATTTTTATCCGACCGTGTTCATTTTAACAAGTGAAAATTCAATCATATAACCTCCTTTTTAACGGCACACTTGACGTTTTTGTTTGTATATTCGGAAAGGGGAAAGATTTAAAAATAGATTGTGTTTTGGTCCAAGTTTACAAACGTAAAAGATGAGCAAGAAGTACGACCCGTGGTGGTTAAGGCTGGCCAGATAACAGAATAGTCGATAGCTTCGCATGCCGAAAAGGGACGACGGTGGGTATTAAGAATGGTAGACAGAATGAATGTAAAAGCTGCAAAGCTTGAAGCATTTCAACCCTACAAATGGATACGAAGTTAGGAAGCGGAGAAGGATGGAGAAATTGCTGAAATAACAGATTAAGATAGAGCATCAATAAAAACTTAGTGAAGATTAAAGTACACCTTACAGCAACAGTGACGTGCTGCCAAAATATCAAGTTGCAATTAAACATATGTACATTAAACGAAAATGTACATGAAACTTAGAATGAAATTGATGAAAAGGTTTACGGAGATAAAAAAATAAAAGGGTAAACAATCCGGAGTAGAGTATTTCCGAGAATTTTTCAAACATACAGTTAATCCGTTAAAAATTACTAGGACAGCCCCTCACTACGGAGGTCAATTGAATAAGGATTATGGAGACACCCACTGCTGACATTCACGCACACACACACACGTGTGATTTCCCGTTAGCAGTCGCACATAGATTTAGTTAGAGGCAGGGTTAAGAGATGCAGAGGCCTAGATCCCCTTTGCATGAAAATAGTGTGACTGGAAAAACATATGACGTCAGCAGTACTGTGTATCTTTGTTAAAAAGAAAGAATTATTACTTACTAGCAGTCCTACCCGGTTTCGCCCGGGGTTTTGTTTTGCCCGTGGTTGTTTCCCAGTTTTCGCTCACTGTTGCCTAAACGTACTTTCTGATGGGCAGTTTTTCTTCCTGTATTACTCTCTTTCCAATCGGCTCCCTCCCACCTCTCCTGCATTTTTTCTCTCATCTTCTCCCTCCCTTTTCCATTACCTTCCTATATAGCTGCCCGTCCATCTAATTCCCTACCTCCCCTTTGCTACACGTGGTTGAATTAAATACTGCTCCTTCCTCTCCCCTTCCCTACCCCCGTTGGCTACAGACGCATTACTCCTTTCCCTCCACCACCATCTTCCCAATCTTTTTTTCCCCTAAAGAGCAGGGCTAACAGACGTACTGCCCCACACACGGGCATTTATCGTCCAGGCCCACGTCGCCACTCCCAGCTTATCGCTTTAGCTTGAGCATGTGAAAAATAAGTTTCTTTCATGGGTGACGTCATTTAACACTTGCCGCTGAGATGACCGAGCAGAGCAAATAGCTAGTCTAGGCAACAATGTGCCAATTTCAACTCCTTTTCAGGGTAATAACGTCCCAGTTTCACCTTCAAGCCAAAGAATTAACACACTCGCACGTTTTCATTGTTCCCCTTGCGTGGGTCGTCGTTGCGGTTGCTTCATTTCTGCTGTGAGACTTTGGTTTATAATGTAAGAAGATACAGACAAATCAGTTCTGTATCCCCCTGCGGATCTCCCACTGCAGACATCAATAGAATAGAATTAGTAGTGGGAATCTCGGTGATCTGGCGACACACAAACAAACAAATATTATTATCTTAGGTATGAGATTGCCGGGCCCACCTCGACGTTAGAAATGGAGAAGTAACTGAAATACGAGAAGGAAAGCGACCGAGACACGTATGAAAAGAAAATACAAAGTGGAACTTGGCCTTCAAAACACGAATATAACAGCGACGACTCTACTGATGAAGAGAAAGAGCAAAGTGGCACGTGTTCACAGAGGGATACCTCGCAGTTCGAGCAGTGAAGACAACGGAAATTTCATCCATTCCCAGTATGGTCACCATGAATAATTTTCAGCTCTCCAACAACACCCGCTGCGGGATCATCCAATATACCAACAACATTGTCTACGAGCCAACTTTCAATTCCGCTCGAGCTACCCCGCCCCCCACTCCCCCCCCCCCAGGTCGTAATTCGGTCTTCAGAGTCTTTTTTTTTAAGTGAAAAACTTTATTAATATTATTATTAAACGTTGGGCATGATGGGCGTGTATTATTTGCACGGTTTTTTTTTTCAAATTACCAAAAGATAAGATTATGTGTTCGGATTAGGGTACAATGTGGAGTCGGATGACTTCATGACCAATGATAAAACCATCAAAATATTTTAGATTTGTTGGATGGAAAGCAGTACAGCATTGAAATCGGCTATGGAGTTTACTAAACCAAAAGAACTTGAAGTACGACATGTGCGAACCCAGCATATTGGCATTGTACACTTCGATTCTGAAAGACAATAACTCCGTATACCACAACAACAATCCTGACCCTGAAAAACCTAAATCGCACTGAGGGTGTAAGTACGTTTGTGTTATCGAACCGAATTGGGAGGACATGAAGGAGAAAAGCGATTCTGGGCTCACGAATGTCAAAGCAGAATAAAGTACTACGATGACCTGCGAATGGGCAGGTGGATCGACAATGGCTGAAGTACCACATCCACTGTGGCCTACTGTGGCAGAAATGTCACTTACCCAAATCCTATATCAAAAATGGAAGAAATGTTAAAAAAAAATTTTCATTTACTCCCAATTTTCCTCACCCACCCATTACGGGAGGCAGAATTCTGGTCTCTTGAAGAAGTACCTCAGGTCCACCTTCTCACGGAACGAAAAAGCCAACAGATGGAGCTCGATTACCCTCACGCAAAGAAGGATCTGCAAATCTCCAACCGGGTGGAGGGTTTGGTCAGCTTGAAGCCGTGACGACTGCACGTGTGTTCAGCAACTACTTAAAAAGTGGGGTGTCAAGTAGAAGAAAACATCGAACCATTCTAAAAGTCAGGATTAAATCAGGATTAAATTAAAGGTGCTCAAGAGGACGAAAATATGGAAAAATCCGGTGGAACGAGAGAAGAGAAATTATAACCGTTAACGAAAATGGTCATATTTGACAAAGCCTAAAACGATTAGGAATCCTCTAATAGTCCAGTTGCCAAATACTGATTTTTGGCCTAACCAAAAAAAATTGTCTGCACAAAATGTTTTGCGCAGAGATGTTCTACAATATTTCTTTACTGCAAAACATAATGTTGCCACCGTTCATCCGATTGAAAATTAACCGGTTACCAATTATGTTTAGAATAAAATTTTCTTTAAAAAAGCTTTTATTCATATTTTTTTGTAAAATTAATCCTTCTTGCCGAAATTCGTTATTTAAGTTATTTTAGGCTGTTATCGCATGTTACGTATACAAGTCCTGACTTTAAACAGCTGCAGTACCCGCTCTAATTCGGATAAATGGACGCTATTAGGCTTATTTATGTGAAAGATGAAGATGTATATTTTTCAACAAAGGTGATTAAAGCAATTTATATTAATTAAGAGCTAACACACGTTGTAGCACTGTAGCTTTTTGACGCGCACCCAGCGTTAGCCATGGCACCAGAGGACAGAGGGTCAATTTTGCTAGGTAAATCCTATCGGAAATTCTAGGTTCCCGACACGACACGAGCCACGAGCACGAGCACGAGACATCACAGGGCCCTTCCCTGCCCGAAAATGCCAGGGGTGGCTGAGGCCGGATTCGAACCCGGGATCTCAGGTACTGGAGACGGTCATGCTAATCATCAGGCCACCTTGCCACGTTGTAGCATTGTGCTTTTCGCTCTATTTTACCACATGTTCCATCTTTAAACAGCTGCACGACCCGTTCTAATTCGGATAAATGGACGTGATTGGGCTTAGATAAAAGATGAAGATGTATGTTTTCCAACAACGGTAATTAAACGATTTATTAGTACGACCGGTATTAGAGTTCGTTTGCGCACGAAAATTTCAGAAAATTGGACGGGAGGAGGAGGAGGCGGCGGCGGAACGGCTAACAATGTCAAAATGTTACAACGCTGCAACATGTAACGATACGGTAACAATAGGCGAGGCGCACAATATCGGACACAATATCGGGCTCACTCGAACAAGATGCAACGATAACATTGTCGTTGCTTGAGTTAGCTAGCTCGTTGTGGAGAACCAAAATTAAATGGTCTTGATTTCTCCTTAAATCTTCAAGTTTTAAACCGTACAGTGCGAAGTCTTAATTAAGAGGCCGACATGACTGAGTGACTTATTTACTTTTTCAATGCGGGCTTCGGAAAGCCAGTTGAATTGTTTCCGCGATTGTTGCCACGATACTGAAACAATCCAGAATCAAATACTCATCGAGATGACGCATGCTAAATCCAGAAATACGCTAATGTGTTGCCATCAAATAATAATCATGGGACAAACCTTCGGCGGAACCTAAACATAAGTATCCATTTCTAATGTTCCGTTTTTTCGAAAACAAAAATCGGTGGACAGTGAACACATATAAAATGGAAGCGAAAAAAGCCAACAAATTAACTGAGCAAAAAACGGCTTTGCCGTTTAGAAAAAATACATTAGAACTCGTATCCCCATACTCACAGCCCTGAAGGTACACGAATAAAAACGGATTAGAGTTCACTCTAACGCAACGAACTATAATTTGAACTCCAATTCGCAAAACGTAAACCCACAAACACTCACAAAATAGACGCCATAAACAGCAAAACGCTACAAAATTGAAAGATAAAAATGCATACACAAAATGAACACAAATTATAGTTCAAATTATAGTTCGTTGCGTTTGAGTGAACTCTAACTGACTCTAACTAACTAACTCTAACTGACTCTAACTAACTCTATTCGTGTACTTTCAGGGATGTGAGCATGGGGATACAAGCTCTAATGTTTTTTCTTTGCTCAGTAATCATATATATTAATCATTCCACCGCAGCCAACTATGTTCCTGCGTCTCCTCCGTTAATATTTGGTGTGCGATTGTACGGATGGTCTATGGACAGCTACCGTGGTGTAGTTTTGCACCTTAAGTCAGAATTTCGACTGGTCGTTCCCAATGAGCAGGTCCATTCATTTACATTGTTTTAAACATTGCTATTAGGCAACAATGTAAATCAACAAACGCCAGTATTAAAAACTTAACGAGAAGAACAACAACAATGCAAACGCCAGGATAAAGGATGTTGTCATAATTATTTTCTTGGGCGTTTTAAAATTGCAGCCTTTCAACAAGTCAGCGTAGTCTGATGGTTAGGGCGTTAGCCTGCTAATCAAACGGTTACGACTTCGAATGCCGTCCAAGCACCCAATATGGATTATTAGTTTAAGACAGGTAGGAGGTATAGCTAACATAGGGCATAGGATTTACAGTGGTAAGGGATTTGCGCTGATTGAGTGAGCGAAGCGAACGAAAATCAACGTTTGTCATCCAGCATGGACAAAATAGGCAGAAAGAAACTTAATATTGATGAAACTTGGAAATCAACATGAGTGACAGGCTGCACAATGTCAAATTAGAAATAAGCAGTTCTTCAGTCCCCGTAATAAAAATTCGGTGTCACCACGCTACCACTGAAAACAAGAAGGCAAGCGGGAAGAAGGGTTTATAGTGGTAAGGGAGATGCGCTGATTGAGTGAGCAAAGCGAACGAAAATCACCGTATTTGTCATCCAGCATGCACAAAATAAGCAGAAAGAAACTTAATATTGATGAAACTTGGAAATCAACATGAGTGACAGGCTGCACAATGCCAAACTGGAAATAAAGAGTTCTTCACAGTCCCCGTAATAAAAAATCGGTGTCACCACGATATCACTGCAGACAAGAAGGCAAGGGGGAAGAAGGTTTTATGATGGTAAGGGAGACGTCCTGATTGAGTGAGCGAAGTGACCCAAAATCAGTGTTAGCCATTATACACAAAATACTGAATAAAGAATCTTGCATATACGCACGTTTATTACACCCGTCCAGAGGACGGGCTTCCTCTAGTATTAATTAAGAGCTAAGCTACGACAGTTTACCTACGTTGTAGCACTTTGCTTTTCGCTCTAATTTACCATAACTTCCATCTTTAAACTGCTGCACCACCCGTTCTAATTCGGATAAATGGACGTGATTAGGCTTAGATGAAAGACGAAGATGTATATTTTCCAACAAGGATAATTAAAACGATTTATACTAATTAAGAGATAAGCTACGACAGTTTACCTACGTTGTAGCACTGTGCTTTTCGCTCTAATTTTACCATAAGTTCCATCTTGAAACAACTGTAGTACCCGTTCTAAGTCGGATGAATGAACGTGATTAGGTTTAGATAAAAGATAAAGATGTATATTTTTCTACAAAGGTAATTAAAGCGATTTATAATAATTAGGAGCTAAGCTACGGCAGTTTACACACGTCGTAGCACTACTTTCGCTCTATTTTACCACATGTTAGATCTTTAAACTGCTGCACCACCCGTTCTAATTTGGATAAATGGACGTGATTAGGCGTCGATGAAAGATGAAGATGTATATTTTCCAACATCTTCATCTTGCAAGATGGAAAATGTGGTAAAATAGAGCGAAAAACACAATGCTACAATGTATGTAAACTGCCGTAGCTTAGCTCTTAATTAATATAAATAACTTTAATTACCCTTGTTGGGAAATATACATCTTCAAATTTCATATAATAATAATAATAATAATAATAATAATAATAATAATAATAATAATAATAATAATAATAATAACATTTGTCGCAATTGCAATAGGTCTGGCAGGGACCCTAGGAGAGATCACTGACAGCCAGCATAACTTATAAAAAAGACAATTACATAAAGTGATAAAAGTATGGCCAGAGGAAGGTGAGGGAATATCAGCCTAATCACTTCCATTTATCCGAATTAGAACTGGTACTGTCAGCTGTTTTAAGATGGAACTTGTGGCAAATTAGAGCGAAAAGCACCGCGCTACAACGTAGGTAAACTGCCGTAGCTTAGTTCCTAATTAATATAAATAGTTTTAATTACCCTTGTTGGAAAATATACATCTTCATCTAAGCCTAATCACGTTTATTTGAAAGTCAGGAATTGTATATGTAACATGCGTTAATGGCCTAAAATAACTTAAATAAAGAATTTCGGCGAGAAAGGGTTAATTTTACCAAAAATATGAATAGAACCTTTTTTGAAGGAAATTTTATTCTAAACATAATTGGTAACTGGTAAATTTTCAATCGGATGAACGGTTTAGACGGTAGAAGCAAAAAAAAAACCGGTTTTTCGTCGCCATTTATGAACGCCATCTTGAATTCCCCAAAGGTGCCAAGGTGTTATCATTATGTTATGGAGTACAGACATATTGTAGAACACATCTCTGCGCAAAAACATTTTGTGCAGACTATTCTTTTGGGTTTTTGTGCCGCCTGCCGGACTATAATGACAGTTTTATCACAACAGTAGATACATCATGCGAAATACGAGAAAAAAGGAGGATGAATAGTTTGAAATATTGGCTAAGGTGTATGATGTACATGTACAACTTGAATGATCCCCATTCAAAATATTACCAAACAACAAAACGCTCGCGGTTACACGATGCAAAAAATATGATGGGGAAAAAACGTTATTTTGTACGTAGTAGGTGAGGGCAATATTAAGCAAAGCCATGTGGTATTAACACTGGTGATAGCCAGTGTTAGTAAGGGTCAGCCTAGGGTCTGTGTTAAACTATCAACTTTGAGCGCTTATAACGCCGTCAAAAACCAAATTTGGTCAAAGCCTGTCTTACAGTCCAAAAATTTTGAACTTCGGTCCAGCCAAATCGGAGATCCAGAGAAGGGATAAACAGATAACTTCTTGTTCTAGTTCTTGTTCTTGGTCTTCTAGGGATGTACCTTTCGTCTGTCCTCTCTACAGGTCAAACTACACCATCTGAAATCATGTGAATAGGCTCAAATCATAGACTCCTATGTGGGCATGTGCCTTTTCAAGGTGATTTTAGTTTAACTAAATAATTATTTAGAAAAAGGCATCACGTGCTAACTAAAGCAAAGCTATTTTGCTGATTAAAAAACAACGTTCTCCCTAGTGTAACCAAATTTTTCCAGCGTACAATTAAGATGTATTCACAAATTACGTAACGTCTGAAGAGGGAGAGGGGTTGAGCAAAATTTTTGCCATACAATTGGAGGAGGGGGTAAGAAAATGTTATGTATTTTCAGGTGGAGGGGGGGAATCGGGGGTTTAACATTGGTGTTACAAAGGGGGGGGGGGCGTTCTGAATTCCTAGAAAAAAGTTGTACGTAATTTGTGAACGCTCCTTTATATCTGTGTAAATAACATTCCTAGTGAGTGTACCGAACAGTATTCACGAAACCAACAGGAATGTTATTTACACCGTGATACTGTTCGGTACACTCACTATTCATGCTTGTTAAATATTAATGCATATTGGTTCTAAAGGTAGCGTTTTATGCAAGAGAAATTCTAATGTTCCTAATATCCCTAATGTTCTGCGTGGAATGATGCCTCCATTCAGTGTAGAAACAAATCCTACACCATAGCGTTATAATTCCTCCCACTGTGCGGTCTAGATAGGAATTCTGCTATCTCCGGATGAATGTACTTTTTCTAACCTACATCTGCCACTGGGAAAACTGCGATTTCTTTCAGATTTTGCTGTTATGAGACTGTTTCGAATCCACCAATGCATCTGGACTGAAGTCCGTGTGAGGAGCACCACCTTTTATTGAGAAGTAAAGGTGATGTGGTATATGAAGTCACCAGAAGTGCCTTTTGCTACCTTTTAGTCACGTGACATATATATGCTGGCATTTCCTGCATGGGCAGGGGTGTCTGACTGTATTGTATGTCCGCCAGGTCAAGGAAGGGAGTGCATTTTCAAGGCATCAAGAAGCTCTTCCTGGGGGGTAAATCAGCAGGAGGAGGATGCAGTTTTGGTCCTATGACATCACTTTCGGTAAGACGTCACTTCCGGTGAAGTCATCAAATATCGCATTTCACTAACACTTTCATTAGCTATGGCTAGCACCAAGACTCCAGATCAAGTTGCGATACAGTTGCTACTTACATTAACCAAATCTCTTTCATATAGTGGGAATGCACTTCAAGGGATAGTAAGAGGGAAGATGAAACTGAATGCAAACTGCGTTGTCGTCCCGTTGTCGTCCTGTTGTCGTTCTGTTGACGTCCCGTTGTCGTCCTGTCTTGTTTTTGGCCATGCCGCACCAATAACCATACCTTCGTTAACGTATTGCACTTTCTGTGTTTAAGAGATGTACGAAAGAAATGAATACAGGGACGACCTACTACGACGACGAACTATATTTATTCATAGTTGGGGTGAGTGAGAAAAACGTGGAGCACACAGGACTAATTGCTAAGGCGATTTCCGTCAGCAGACTTCTCCATTCTCTCTTCCAACTAGTAGGCTTTTAAATTTAGGAAGTGGCAGGTAGACGCCTTTCTTTCAACGCGTTTGCCTGAGCTGATTTTAATAAATCACAGTTCAGAAGTAGTGAAAGCAGTCATAGAATATCGTACTGAAGCGGAGACAGTCATGGTAGTTGTTAAAGCGCTTTAATTAAGGTCTTTTAAGTTGCATTAAGATGATGGTTTGAAATACAGCGACTTGACAGTGCTTTAAAATGGATACATTGGACTACTTAAAGCACTTTAACACTTAAAGCAACGTGAGTTCAAGTCAATTTGAGTTACGGCTACGTTAAGAAATGCCGTGTACCCTCAGGGATTGATTCTCTGTGAGCAGTTTCTGACTCGAGATATCCGTCCCCCATAAACCATTTTCAGGGCAGCGTCTCAACTTTACCAAATTTACGAGAAGCAAAAATAAACTTTGTTAGCATTTTAATTTCAATTCAACAAATCAGTTACATTATTTTTAACAAGGTATTAATCTGATTATTGTGATTTTCATTCGATCTTGACGTACTGATAAGCTGTAACCATGAGTACATAAAGAGCTCCGTGAGAAACTTTATACATGGTGTTTCATCTCAAGTGTTAATGCTCAATATCATCCCTAGTATTGCAGATACGTCGATCATGGCCATGGAATACGTTGGAACATCCAGGGGGCCATTAGACGGTTAAACCGAAAATGACCTTGATGACCGATTTCAAGGTCAACGAAAAACTAACTCCGGAAGTAGCAGAGATAGGGGCATGATGTAAATTGCACACTTGTAGAGGACGAAGACATGACCTCAACAAAGCAAACAGAACAGAAATGTATTCAAATGTTAAAGAGATACAGTGAAAACAATGTGGGTCTTGCAGCCCCATTGGAGGACTTGACCACAAGCAGATACCAATAGGAAAATATCTACCTCAGGGATTAATGCAAACAGGCTTCTCATGGATCCCCCAGGTCTGCCTGCTAACCTTTTGCTGTACTTACAGTGGTGCCTGTTCTACCTTAGGGTGGGTTCTGGTCAAGTCCTCCAATGGGGATGCAAGACCTATATTGTTTTTACTGTATCTCTTTAACATTTGAACGGATTTCGGATCTGTTTGCTTTGTTGAGGTCATGTCTTCGTCCTCTACAAGTTTGCAATTTACATCATGCCCCTATCTCTGCTACTTCCGGAGTTGGTTTTTCGTTGACCTTGAAATCGTCCATCAAGGCCATTTTCGGTTTAACCGTCTGATGACCCCCTGGATGTTCCAACGTATTCCATGGCCATGTTCGACGTATCTGCAATACTAGGGATTATATTGAGCATTAACACTTGAGATGAAACACCTTGTATACTGACGCTGTAATGATTAAAATTTCACTGTAAGTACCGGTGGACAATTTTCCAGGGATATTTCGTATACTTCAGCAGGTAGCAGCTTCTTGGCAGCTAGGCTTTTGCTATATTTCTTGTAGACACTGATGGCTTTCTCGTCAACTTTTGCTTTTCTAGTGCCGAAGAACAATCCCACTTAAAAAAAAAAGGTAAAACATGTGTAACAAATTCAGATTCAAAATCACATTATACAATGTGACAGAACGAATAACCAGAATCCGCATTTCCCGTGTAAAGTCAGTTCCGGTTGATTAAACTATGTTAAGAACGAAATGTTAATGACCTAAATGAGCTGGCGTAAGGGGGTTGTTTGTGGGTTTGATTCACCATGACAATACCCTTTCAAGGGCATCAGGTTTTTTACGTTTTATCTCGGCATCGTGGAGCACTATCAAAGTGTATATCGGAAAGTTATAGGTAATTACAAAACGTAACAAATAATAAAGGGCATTCCAAGTAAAATAACAACAGATTATTACATCTTTCCAACTGAATATCGCAGTCAAGGACACTCTGATAAAAGGTATTGATTTTCAACGGACATGTCAAGGTCATCCTAACCCTCTTGTGCCCATATCAGCACATATTTAAGCAAGGGTTGGACATGTTTATTGTTAGTATATAAACCTTGATATTAGATATAAGGGCCGCTTCTCACAAACTATTCTTCTTAACAACCACCTAACTTTCCTTTCTAACTTTAGCACGTTTGAACATAATGACATACGAACCCTTCCCACGGATTCGAACCCTTCCTGTTAGGGCTCGCTACCTTCTTGTTGTTGCCTGTAGAGAACAATAAAAGTTAAATTGGGGGTTAGGGACAACCATTTCGGACCACTTTTTCTAGCTGCTTTTCTGGACGAACACGTTGTTTCTGATTTAAAACTTTCAGCGTGAGTTTATGAAGTGCAAATAGCCACTTACTAAATCAGAAGACTCACGAGGCATGAAAAAACAGGAGACAGCATTGAATTTTCAACACTGTACAAATTTCGTGTCTTGAGCACAATAAAAATCTAAAAAGTATTTAAGACAACACACGCATTAGTAGGAGACATAGCCAACTATCGTGTACAAAACTGCGTTGTGAACGACAGATCTCTTACTAATGCTTGTGTTGTCCTAAAACGTTTTCTATATTTTTATTATGATCAAGACACACAATTTGAAAAGGTGTTGAAATTTAAATGTTGTATCCCATTTTTTCATGTCTCTTGAGTCTTCTGATCTAGTCAGTGGGCCCTAGGGTGGTTATTGTTTTAGGTGCTACTAGCGAGTTCGGACTCTACGTCTGTCATTTGGATTAGCTGCCTACTGACGTAGGCACATTAATTTTCAATTGAGCTTTAGTAATCCTGCGACGTCATTTGGGACCAATAAATTTTTTAGCTCCCGTTTCTGGTCAACTTCACAATTTAGTTGAGGCTGTGACCGCTATAAATACAATATGGGATCCCTTGCTGCCTTTTGGGGACAACATGGATTGTTTTCTCTTTTCTGGTATTCAAATTGAGGGTTAGGAACTGTATGTCACTGCCACTTGGAATCCTAGCCGCCTCTTGGGCCCAACAGGTCATTTTAGGCTTTTAGGTACCGGTCATGGTTAGGAACTCTACGACATCCGTTTGGTACCAGTACATTTTCACATCTTCCTTTTAGATCGTCACATTATCTTATTTGCCAGTTAAGGGTTACGAACTGTAAGGGCACGTTTACGCAACGACTTGCTTTGCATTCTCGCAGCTAGAATTTAATCGCGATGGCAAGTGTGTTGTTACCTTGGTATCAAGGCTATTACCTAAGTTCGACATATCGTTTGAGTAAATGCTTTCAGTCTTATAATCCGTGACAATATGACAAAGAATTCCTCCTGACGAAACAAGTTTCCCAGTCGCGTTTGAACTCGCATTATTGGCCGATTTCGATGCGAGTCAATGCAGCTGAAACCGCCGCTATGTTGGAATTTCAGATGATTTCAAGCTTCTAGCTGCGAGAATGCAAAGGCGAGTTGTTGCGTGAACGTGCCCTACGGGCTCGTTTATGCAACGACAAATTTCTCGCTTACTAGCTATCACTTGGTAATACTAAATCTTCAGGCTGCTTCTCGCCTTTACCGAAGAATGTGGCATTCAAGTTGTCTACATGTAGTAACCATGGCAACAACGCGGACGTAAATATCCTCCTCGTACCTCGCGACACGACGTACGAAGCGTGCAACATGACAGCGTCGATTTATGACGACTAGAAAACATTTTTTATTGCTGTACAAGACGACGGACAGATTTCTGATTGCCGCTATTCGATGAGTTGTCTTCGATTCGACAACCCCGAAATGGATGCCATGTTGGATTTTGAATTCTCGCTGCAAGTAGATATTTATTCTGCCATCATCTGATCACTGGTAGAAGCTGTTTTATCAGCGAGAATAGCAAATTTTAGAAATAGCGTGAAATGGCAACAATGTTGTACCAATGTTTAACATGACAGTTGCACTTTGTTCTTTATCCGTGTTGTTGTTTATAATAACTTTAATGCACGGCGGTGACGTCACGCCAACACATCCCAATGCTAAAAGTGTAGCCGTTATATACGGTTAACCTGAAAACCCACACACGTGACTGTGGGTTAATTTTGATAACCCACACTTTTTCGATAACCCACACTTTTTTTTTTGATAATCTAACACTTTTTCCGCGCTCCACACAACCACTGCTCACCACGTGACATACTTTGCAAAACTACCGTACACAACAAATTCAACCAACATAAATAAGCACATTTGCAACCTGCGACATTTATCGTACTAACACGAAAAAAAAAAAACCTCGCGTAGGCTACTATGCTAGGACCCCACCCGTGCAGGAATGGTCCAATCCTCCAACTTTTCACTCCGACAGTACTAAAACTAGGCTACCGACACTTGTAAACACACCTAAAAACATACGATACTAAAGCGAACAGCACATTTATAACCTGGCGACATTTTACGCACTAACACGAAAAAAAAAACCTCGCGTACGATGCTAGCCCCCTCCCCACCCACGTCCAAGCCGAACCCCCCGACAACCTTTCGTTCCGACGGTACGAAAACTAGCCTACTGACACCTTCTAAACACTTAAAAACCTACGAGACTCAAGCGAATAGCGCATTTTATACGCTATATCTTATTTAAACTAATAAAGTAGAAAAAATACGGTTTTACCTTAAACACAAATGTCGGTGACTGGGACTGGATATAGGGAAGTCCTCGCGTACCTGAGACTTTCGCAGACAGGAAGTTTAAACCGGAAGTTTAAGTTCAGGAATTTACGTCATAATTCACAAATAAAATTTTCAAATAAATTTTTTTTAAATCTAAAATAACTAGACATGTTGGCTCGACGTCACACCTTAGCATTAAAACACATATCCGTGAATTAAACCGGGTTATCCCGAAATAATTGCTCGTCTGCTCGAAACGGAAGTCCAAAGATCGAGGGGTAGCAAAATCGAACTCGCGCTGGCGCGCTCGTGCGATTTCGCAACCCCTCGATCTTTGGACTGATCCGTTTCTCGCAGACGAGCAATTATTTCGGGATAACCCGGTCTACTTCACGGATATCTATTACTTAAATTTGTTGCCTATTACCGCATTCATTTAACAGAAACGGGGAAATTAATCGTAAATAAATAACGGTTGCCTAGCAAATAGCGACCGGCGAGCAAGAAGGTCTTGTTGCCTAAACGCGCCCTAAGACTGCTATTTAAGAACATACACATTTGTAGTTCCTGTTGGAACCAACACCTGATTATAGTTGCCAGTTAAGGGTTTGGAATATCGTAAGTGACATTTGGGACCACTATAATTTCTAGCTAATGACAAACACATCATTTTAGTTGCCATAGTCGGGAATTATACTACAACCATTTGGGTTTAGTAATTTTTTGTAGCTGCCTTTTGCCTTTTATTATTTAGACTGACAATATGTTCTAAAAATAACTGTGCTATTTAAAATGTACAGGAAGACTGTTTACAGAACATACCTAGAGTTTTGCCTTTTTGAACAAGACATTGATATACGAAGACGTAATTGTCTTCATCAGTTGACAAAACAACTGCGATGGCTAAATAAAAAAAAATCATAATAATTAATGTTCGTTTTTTAAATTACGTAGCAGACTCCAAAAACAAATTTAGGTAATAATATGCTGTACCTTCTCCATCAGCGATGTACAATTTTTCCTTTGCTTGATAAACTAGATCGTTGGGAAAGAAGTCGTATTCCTTTCTATCAAAGAAAAAATACAGCCAAGTGTAGAAAAACTACTATACGACTATGACAGACTATGACAACAGTCAAGTTTTCGGTACTGGATACAAGCACTTAACTCAGAAATTCGGGTCAGAAAGAACGAGCCTGTGACCCCTGACAAAGCCACAAAATGAAATGAAGGCGTGATTGCTTTTTTCTTATATGCAAGAATTGGAAACTATCACCGAATACACTGTTTCTATGAAATATACTTTACGTTTCTTTGGTCGTATCCAGTTACGCAGTGGCGGATCTGAGGACCCTACAGCCCCCGCAAGGCGGGAGGGGGTCCCGGGCCAACAAGGAAAGACCCTGTGCCAAACAAAAATAAAAGTTTTTCTTTTAATAAAAAACTATAAGTTAAATAATTTAAAAAATTCACAGCAGTCCCCCTTCTAAACTTTTTCGGTTTTCTAGTGTTTATTCTTTTTAAATTATTGCAAAAACATCGGTCACCTGCAGACTGCAGTTAACTCAAACTTGTCTCCATCTTGTCTTTCGCTCTCTCTTTCTCCACCAACTGTCTAGGATGGCTCAAACTGATGTCACTAGAGTCTACAGCCGCAAGCCCGCTTACACCCCCCACCCCCACACGTATATAGAATTGCTAATTTACAAGAGCCCAAAATGAAAACTCGCAGGACGGCCCGGTAGTTTTAATATCCGCGGCTGCATTATACATTTAGACTAATAATCAGTCTGCTGTGCTGAACTTCACATAAAGGCATTGCTTATGTTAGCTTTGTAAAAGTGGACTAGGAACAGGGCTAATGTTTTTGTGTGGGGTCAGGCTTGGTAAGTCCGGGTCAATCGATCAATGTTCAACAGGTCTTAGTTCAATTAGTTTTTGGACCACGAGGTCATCGAACCAAACAAAAGCGACCTAATCCTACTTGCTTCTAGAAGACTGGACTTGATTGTTACCAGAAGATTTTGTGTTATCAGCTGATTGCCCGTTTTAACACTCATCAGGAGTGTTTAACAATCATGGTTCATAGGTGTTTAACAATCTCATTCCGACAACAATGGTATAGCACGCACGCAACAAAGAATGAATCATGCTGACGTTCTTTTGTTCAGACAGTGTTGGGGTGGTTCGATGGATGCCCGGGTAGCTTCCCCCCCCCCCCCCACACACACACAACTGATGAGTCTTGGGGACCTTGAACTTGAAACGGTGCTTTATGCATGGAAAGTTGGGAGAGGCTCCAAGCCAGGCTGGCTTGTGTACGAGTCGTTCAGCTCCACCACAGAAGAACGATAATTTGGTAGGGCAAGAAGCACCACTAAGCCATCTTTCGCTTAACAAACTTACTTCCGGTTGAGGCCATGGATTAAATGAAGAAGACGGCCATGTTGCGAGAAGGAGACCGCAATCTACAGTAAGGAGACGGCCATGCTGGTGTCAATGACGTCATATTACGCCAGAAAAGCGCATCTATAAAATGAGATAGTAGGCTTGCTCGATAAACGAAAATTCATAAAAAAAATCCTTATCTCCGTTTATTATAGTTTGCTTTTTTACGAAAGTAAATGCTTTTTTTCGTCCGCTAGCAACGTAAACAGAGAGATTTTATTTTTTAAAACTCCGTTTTGTGCAAATCCACTAGTCCCGTGCTTCCTTGCAGCACACTGATTGGCTGTTCGAGCTACTTTGGCGGATTTGGCGAATATGACGTCACATCACGGTCCCACTCAGTATATTTTCACAAACACAATACTACCGGAAGTCAGGAATGAATCATCTTCTCTAGTCGCTCCATCTTGGGGCTCAACTGCCGTTGCCAGGTAGGAGGAGGGCAAGAGAGACGATGGGCCGCATCCTCACAAAAGGGCAACAATGCGACAAAGATGTCATTGTTGACAGCATTCTTATTCTTTGTTTGGTGAAGGGTTCTGTGCTCGTGTTTATGGATTGTAACTCGTTTCCAAAGTGCCCCATCACCGTTCATACCGTGGAAACTCAACGACGAATAGCCCCTTCAGACAACACCTCTTTAAAAAAATTTAAGAGTAGTTGTTTAAAGTGGTTAATCGGCGTTGAGCTTCCGCGGTATGAAAGATGATGGGGCACTTCGGAATCTGGTAACAATACAAAAATAAAAGCAGAGAACCTTTATTGGTTAACTGGTTTAGGCCTATTCATCGTTGTGCAAAGACAGATGCTTTCGGAATCTTGAACAGTGATACTGTAAATTATTACAGGGCATCGACAATAATGTCCTTCACGTCACTTCCTCCTCTTTCGACTCCTCCTCTTCTAGTTTGTGCTTTTATAAATAGAACATTTTGCGGCCTCCAGCCAGGCCGGCTAAAAATGGTTTCTTTTTTTGCCTAAAACATACTTAACCTGATAATTTAGCATTACATTGTCCTCAATTAATGCCTCCCTGGAGGTTTTTTAGTTGCTTGTAGCCACCTGCTTGCATGACCCACTGCGCATGCGCAGCCCTCTCTATATAAGCGAGAACGTGGATGGTCTCGTCATTTATTTCCTCTCAGTCTGTCAGGTGGTGACTCGAGAGGGGAGGTAGGGCGGACTTAGGTTAAGTATGTTTTTGGCAAAAAAGAAACCATTTTTAGCCGGCTTGGCTGGGGGTCGGCAAAATGTTCTTTCTTTGTTTGCCAAACATATTAACCTGATAATTTAGCATTATCAGCAGACCTCGTCAAACGTGGTGGCGGGCACCAATCTGACGGGGCGCCCCGGGTTGCAAGCAGGCTTCCCCCCAAAATTTTATTAAAATATATTGCACTTTATTCAGAACAGGGTGATGAAACAGGAACATGGATCTCTTTCGTAGGGTTTGGTGGCCCTGAAAACGACCGTTGATATATGAGGGGTCTTGCTTCCTTGTATGGGTGGCTTGCTTCCATCTGGGATGGCTTGCTTCTGCTTCGTTCTGATTGTGCTTAAGGAGGCTTCACCACAGTTCTGGCTGCGACGATTGGTCCCAGCCGGTGCAGTCCTTCTTCTTCCCTTGACATGTTCCTCAGGTAGTGGGAGGTGAATGTCGTTGAGTGTCGCCAGGAAGGAGTGTTGTTGGTAAAGGTGAGCTAGGATTGGTTTTAGAATCATGGTGAAAATTCTTGAGGCTGATTTTAAACCGAAAGGAAGACAGCGGAATTCATAAACTTGGCCGTCGTAAATGAAGCGGAAGTATTTCGTTTAGTATGGATGGAGTGGGACATGTAGGTAGGCGTCTTCCAGGTCTATGGAGATTGTCCAGTCGTTCTGTTAGAAGGAGAGGCGGATGGATTCTAGTGTCTCCATTTTGAAGTGGGGGTTGTCGATGTATTTGTTCAGCGGTTTCATATTGAAAATGAGTCTTTGACCTCCCGTTTTCTTTGGTCGGGTGAAGATGGAACTGTAAAACCTCGACCCTGGGTTTCGGTGTTTGATTATTGTTTTCTTTGCTAGTAAAAGGGAAATTTCCGTCGTGAGGGAATGAGAAACTGGAGGCGTGAAGTTCCACGGAAGGCTTGTTGCGAGCGGTGGCTTCGAGAGAAAGGTAGGCCGAAAGCCTTCCTTGACCATTGAAAGGACTTCGGAGTTGTGCGAAAGGGACTCCCAGGCTGGGTAAAAATGGCGAAGTCTCGCGCCTACTGGGAAGCGGGAGAGCCGGTGACAGTCATTGTTTCCGATGGGAGCTGCGGCCGCCGGGCGATGAGTAGCGGCTGCGGCGGCCAGGGGTTGCGGCACGCTTTGGGTTGGAACGTTGGTTGGAGCGAGAGCGAGGCTGTCGTTCAGGCCGAAAGGACTGTGTCTTGTTGGTTGAGTTGTCGTTGCGTGAGGTGTTTGTGGAAAGCGGTTGTTTCGCGGGAGGAGTACGGGCGTTCTGGTACTTGCTTGATTTAGATGAGAGATGTCTTGTCTTGTCGAAATGGTTTGGGCTTGCGTGAAATGTCTAGGTGGGGTGCAAGAGTCGGAATCAATCCGCGGAAGAGCGTGTCGGACTCGTGAAGCGGTTGGTTGCGTAGTCGATGTTTGGTGGATTCGTTGAAGTTAAGTGCAGATTTAAGAGCTGGTTATCTTAATAGTAGCGTGTTGTTGAATAACTTTGCAAAACTTGCTTTTTGGAAATGCTGGGAAATGAGGGAAGACAGATTACGCATTTCTTCAGGGCTTGCGTCAAAGAGCATTGACAGCCGTGTTTAAAACGTCGGCTTGAGAGGCGTAATGTAGGCTTAGGCGTAAACACTTGTCGTTGTAGTAAAGGACAAAAGAAGAAACTTCAACTCTTTTGGGGAAGGTGAGGGCAAACCCAAAATCTAATTTGACTTCGCTGCACAGGAACTCACATTCACGGTAGGTGTCGAAATTCTTGGGGTTGGATGCGCCATCACCAAGTGGCTGAAAGAAGCTTGATTCACAGCCAGGCCGTGGTGCTGGAGGGTCTGTGTCGAGCATCAAGGGTTCACCCTTGCCCAAGAGGGAGCCACCATTCCGTAGCAGGCAGGTGAGGAGAGTCGTCGACTGGCCCAAGAGACTACGGGGTTTTGCGTCCTTGTCTCGTAGAGCGAAGCCAACGAGGCCTCTGTGTATCATTGGGGCGTTTGCAGATTCGGATGGTTTGTAAAGGAAACAGTCCGGGACTGTGTCGTCTACTGTTTTGAGGAGAGATGCCAGTGGGATGGTTGGATCATAAGTAGTGTCGTCTGGAAAGTGAATGTGTTTTGTGGCAGGCGTCTGAGTCGTCTGGTCTTGCTGCGACAATACGGGGTTCGGTGCGTAAGTGTTGACCGAAAGGGGGGTTGAATGCTTGCGTCTCTTAGCATCAGGCTCAGAGATGTGCGAAAGGCGCTTGAGAATATCGTGACTTGTTGTGGATGCGACCCACTCTTGTGTGTTGGCCCGGCGCATGGACTGTCAAAACAACTCGGCAGTGGGAGAGCCCAGCAACAAAAACTGGCGTCGTTTAGGCATAAAAAGGTCCAAAAAATTGCATCAACATTACGACTGATTCCCAAGTTGTTTAATCTATATTAAAAAACATTACAACAACCAACGCTCATGCGACAACAAAAACCTGCGCCCACCAACAAAATGTGGACGCGATAACAACAATGAACGGCATCGTCACTAACCGATGCCAACCAACAAGCTTAACTGCTACATACCCAGAAAGGTGAAACATCACCCCCCAAAAATGGTGGCTTCAATTTTCACTCAAGATTTGCAACATGCTTCACAACCTGCAGCCAAGTCATTTTCCCTTGCAAATCTTGACACCATTCTTGCATTATCCACAAAGTCACTCGAACTTGAACTCAAGGAACACTTCCAACTTGTCCTCCTGCAACCCATCTTGACACTTGCATGCAAGAGAACAGCAAAATTATCTTGAAAATAAATTCCTTCCTTTTCTGCCGCATTTCGAAGTTCCTTTGATTCTTGCAGATAATCGTCT
>JAHWFP010087265.1:0-12922 GCA_023313725.1 Lithobius niger
TTCTTCGTATAAGCCAGGAACACAACAAGAAGAGATAAAAACGTACTTATATTTCGACATTTACATCACTTTCATCCTCAGAGAGGCAAATACCGATTACATCTCCACAATCAAGCATCGTCGGATCCATAGAATCACATGTCAGTACATTGTTCATCAGGAAGTGTGGATCGAGCACGAACCCGAGACGCCATTGTGGGAGGGGTGAAGACGGAAGTGACGTGGACAAGGTGCAATGAAACGGTAAGGCCTGCTGGGTTGAAAGTGCAAAAACGGGTGAAATTTCCTCACCTTTCGCCTCACATTTCTATTACTATCCCTTCCTTTTAACTCCCCCACGTCACTGACTCCACTCTCAGCAGGCCTTTTTTACCCTATTTTTGAACTTACAATGTAGCAGGCTTTACCGTCTCCTTGCTCTTTATGCACGTCACTTCCTTTTTCTTCTCCATCCCCCCAACAAAATGGCGTCTCACGTTCGTGCTTGGATCCGTACAAGCTGATGAACAATTTACGTACATGTGACTCTGTGGATCCGACGTAGCCTGATTTGGGGTTTGGTTAACATCTCTGCAATGTGTGGCGCATTGGCAACCCGGGCCACTGCACTGAGACAGAAGTTGGGGCTAATGACCTATCTGTCAAGGCGCCATTAAGCCTCATCAACCCCCTTCCCGTCTCTGAGGATGACATCGCTACAGATGTCGAAATATACATATGTTTTTATCTCTTCTTCTTGTACTCCTGAATTTCTTATTCACCATCCAAGACTAGCACACGTTTCATTTTATTCGAATCAACAATGAATAATAATAATACTAATAAAAGAATTTTAATTTAGTAAATAAGGAAAGCATTTTATCCTTTTTGTTTTCTTATTTTTCATCAGTTTTGGCACCCACCCAGTACAAATGGCACATCAACCTTAGCTAATATTGATGAGGACGAATAAATAAAAATAAAAACCTCAATCAGACAATCTGTTATATATCAACGATAATACCAAATTTACCAGTTTTTTTTTTAATTAAAGCCATTTAAGCTTGTACTTCGGTTTGTTTGATTTCAAGGCACGTAATAGAAAAAATAATCTACGACAATGAGCACGGTTTTACGACTCCAATAGACAATGAAACACACCGTCGTCATGCAACCACTTTCCAACATAATTAAACTGAAACCGAACGAAGAGGGCGCGCGCTGATAAGAATAAAACTAAAGAGCCCTCGATTTTACACCGGAGGAGCAGGCAATTCAATACAGCACTATCCAATACATGCATTAGTAGGTCCCCCCCGACCCCCCTTCCCCACTCTTACTCGATACGTGTGTCTTTTGTTTAATGAGCTTTGTGTCTTTAAGTTTCGCCACCAGCTGGAGTTAATGGGGCACCTGCCAAGATGGCTGCCACCGCTGCGCGCTACAGCCAACGAAAGCGACGCGCGCTCTGGCGACAGTGTGTGCGTGCGTGTGTGCGCAGTCGAGATTCGGATTCAATTAATTTTCGCCAAATGATATTCATAGATTCACTTGGCCGGAGAAATCGTTTAGACCTGCCGCCTGCTACCAACTCAGCGCCGTCCAAACCCTCACACGCGCGCAACGCTGGGCGCGAAGAGACGCTGAAGCCATAGAAAGCACCTACGACCCTGACTGCAACGCTTTGCTTGAAAAGAGGGGTGGGCCAAGTACAGAACCCTGCTGAACTCTTCGTCGTTCGCCCATTCCTTCCTTGCTAAGATCGATAAGTGATCCAAGTGGTACCATATGTTATTCAAATGTCACTGAGCTTCCAGCGGGGCCACTGCTTCGAGTCCACTGCAGTTAGCGAAGCGATAAAATAAGGGGAAGAAGATTTGGAGGGGAGGGGGGGGGGGTGTGGCGTTATAAGGAGAAAGCGTTTTCCGATTAAAGCTCCCTTCGAGACTAGGACAAGATCTATCGACCACATGATTTCATTAACCAAATTTCCTCATGAAATCTAGTTACCTTATTCCCTGGGCCTGCCACCCACACATAATGCGGTTGATTACCAACCATTATTACCTGTTTCCTCAATAAAGTGTCTCCACTACAAGCGGCTGTGCAGCCGGTAGTTACCAATTCAAAACAAGTCAATAATTTAAAATCTAATTTTCGTAATCAAATTAACGTTTTTCCAAGGAACACACAAGTAAAACGTTAAAAAAAAAAAATCTCATTCGGTCCTTGAATAAGCTTGATCAGGCAAAATTTAGGTTTTAAATTGTTGTTTTAACTTGGTAACTACTCGCTGCAGATCTGGTAACATTAGGTCTAGTTAAGGTGTTTCCAATTTCAGAAAGATACTATAGTGTCCGCGGCCTATCTGGAGTTCTCCGCAGACCGAGCACAGATAATCGATTGTAAGTTTTCAGTAGCAGTGTGCCTTGTTGATGTCCAAGATGGTTACAAAAACAATGGTGGCCATCGATTAAAGCCACCCCTTCCAGGAAGACGTAGCCACTCATATAATACTTGCAGGACTCAAGATACACCGCGCACACAATAATAATGTTTTGAGAATTAGGTTTCTCAAAACTGCATCATTCTAAGATTACCAAAGTTAAAACAATTGACGGTAGGAAACTTGTCATATTCGACTGGTTTTGAGTAAGACACTTTAGAACAGTTTGCAATAACTTTCAAATTGTCCATATTCAAGTCATGAAACCAAACCACAATGTAAGCGCTGATGACTTTACATAAGCCAACAATATTAGCTTTAAATAGCGTATAAACTCCTCGATGTAGCTATAACTTAATTTAATAAGCTACGATATTAAATAACCCCTCCCAAAACAGATTTTGCAAACACTATCACCAAGAATCAGTGGTATTGACTTATCAGTATGACACGTCGCTTGGATACTCATACCACACCCAAACATCGGAATATCGAGGTAATCGAATCAAATGTTGTTCCTTACTATACCCAAAGTGTGTTACCAAATTTGGTATGGTAGCTCCAAACCGACTGAATGGCCTAAAAGCATAAAATCAGCCGATCAGCAAATTAAATCGATGGATTTATTGATTTTAGGCCAATTATTGGAAATTTCTGAAGACTTCATGCAACAATCTCCTTCCCGCTTGAACCGCTTCATCAATTTTACTTGTCCTGACAATATGAGAAGATTTAACACTGTCAAGCTCCCGCACGACCTAGTTTTAAGTACTATTGCGTCACACAACCCCGTTTAATAATGTCACCCGGTCGTATTTTGTAAAAAAAAAAGTACAACAATTGTAGCTACTCACGTAGCGACCGGTGTTTGCTTGGCCCCTTATTTGGAACTGGTTATAACCCGCCTTGACTCCAATCTGTTCACAAGCCCCAATTTTGTTATGACATTTTCGGCCTTGCAGTTAGAAATTCTTCTCCCAGTTCAAACTATGAAAACCACATCTACAATTATGCCGCCCAACGCCTGTAGTCCGGCAGAATTCAGGCGTGCCTTATAAAATCCCAGAAGTGAACCACGGACTGTCAAGCGTCAACATTTGGGTAACGTAGCCTACAACTAATTGTGGGGATGAAGTATTTTGGGGCATTCAATATTAATACTGCTGCGATTTCGTCTATACGTCGCAGCAACTGTAAAGAAAAATGTTTTTATCTCTTCTACTGTGCAATTGTTTCAAGTCATCAAAATTCAAAACCAAACCGTGCGCTGATTGAGTGAGCGAAGCGAAAAAAATACAGCGCTTGTTAGCCAGTGTGCTCAAAAATGGGATTGAAGAACCTTAAGCTTATGAAGCATGGACATATGTTAAACCAAACCGTGTCAGTTTGGCTGATGTAACGGCTAGTTGCGCAATGGCAAATCTGAAAATTATCAGTTTGAAAATTTATAGATATAAAATTCCTTCAGAAATAAAAGGTACAGATGAAGATAAGATGGAGGGACCTTTTGTTCGATGCAAAGTCCTATGAAAGTAGTGATATCCCCCGAATGACTAAAATTGGTATAAAAGAAGCCGCCAAGTTTTCAAAAAAAGTGTCGTCGGCCTTTGAAGTTAGCATTATTCAAACAGGGAAAGGCCGCCAAGGTTATCGCACCGAATAATACTTTGGGCGTTAAATGTGAACCTGAAGATAGCTACTGTTAGTAGCAATGTTCTAGTTTTCATTTCATTTTCTCATAATCTGTGCGACTAACTTGGTTAGTAAAATTAACCTTGGCGGCCTCTCCTTGGCTGAATGATATTACTACCTTCAAAGACCAACCCTTTTTGAAAACTTGGCGGCTTCTTTCACACCAGTTTTCGTTCTGGGTCGATCTCTTCTGCTGTGCAATTTTTTCAAGTCAAAATTCGCCTGAGAATTCTCAATGCTTCATGGCTACACTATTGCTAAAATTATTAAATACCCCGCATTTTTCAGTTCTTTTTTTGTAAGCCGCTAAGTAATCCCAGCTGCTTCAAAATGGAGATGTAGACACACAAGCAAAAGAGATGCATAGAAAGCTCGCGCATGCCAAACCAAAGGCAACGTCCTCATTGCGAAATATCTTTTGATCCATAATTCATAATGCCAACTAAGGAACTTGCGGCGTAACAAGGTTTTTTTTTTCTCTTCCATGTTTGGTAAGACGTTGAGCTGCTCTCCAAGTTGCTTCGTCTTTTGATTAATGCCGAATTAAAGAAGAAGGTAAGACTAGGCACATAGTTATCCTTAGTAGGCATCGCGAAAAAGACTTCTAAACTGAGTCAAGTAAAATATTGTCTAAGATGGCTCGCTACACGTGTACCGTAAGGGTGGCCGCACACCAAAGTCGACAAAACGTCGCACGACAGGACATTTTGTCAAAACCTGTCTCACATGCTGCACAAGTCTCCAAAACCATACGAGTGAGCTGAACGACACACACCGGATGCGACGTTGTCACGAGACGTCTTTAAGCATCTCACGACAACGAAGCGAAGCTTCTTCTAGTTTCGCGTGACGGGGGTCTCTCCACCAGATGTGACGTCACGCGAAGTTTCGTCATGCAATGACGTTTTGCCGATTTTGGTGTGCGGGCCACCCTAAGGCTGGCCGCACACCAAACGCGACAGGACATTTTGTCGGACCCTGTCTCAACTTGCTGCAGACGTCTCCAAAGCCATAGCAATGAGCTTAGTGCCAAACACCGGATGCGACGTTGTCGCCAAACGTCTTTACGACAACAAAGCGAAGTTCGTTCTACAAAGCCATAAGCAATGAGCTGAGCGCCACACACTGGATGCGACGTTGTCGCCAAACGTCTTTACGATAACAAAGCGTAGTTCCTTCTACAAAGCCATAGCAATGAGCTTAGCGCTCAACACCGGATGCGTTATTGTCGCCAAACGTCTTTACGACAACAAAGCGAAGTTCCTTCTACAAAGCCATAGCAATGAACTGAGCGACACACACTTGATGTGACGTTGTCGCCAAACGTCGTTACGACAACAAAGCGTAGTTCCTTCTACAAGGCCATAGCAATGAGCTTAGCGCCAAACACCGAATGCGACGTTGTAGCCAAACGTCTTTACGACAACAAAGCGAAGTTCGTTTCCAAAGCCACAGCAATGAGCTGAGCGTCACACACTGGATGCAACGTTGTCTTTACGACAACAAAGCGAAGTTCCTTCCACCAGATGTGACGTCTCGCATCGCGAGACAATTGTCTAATTGCTGTGCGGCCACTGGCGGCACACAATCACTGCATGCGCAAGCTTGATCGACAATTGCTTGCAACAATTTCGCAAACCGCGATATCGAGGTGAATTGTTTCCAAGGATTAACTTACAGGAAGAGCTTACTTGCTTACTAAATGCTGGCTTTCTGAGTGATTGGTTTTTTTTTTTTTTTTAGCCATCAGTCAAACAAACGTATTCGACTTTTCTGGGACTGCACCAAAAAAATTTTCGGGACTGCAGGGAGGGAAGAGAAGGGGGAGAAAACAAGGAGAGAAGGGGAGATATCGCATTATCGGAGAGGGGGGGAGGGAGGCATGGTTCTCGGGGGGGGGGGGGCGTTCGTCGGGGAAGGACGGGGTAAATGTATTTAAAACGAAATCCAAACACCTGGAGAAGATATTCAGATACTGGGAAGTGCGGGAGGGGGGCGATCGGTAGCCCGGGAGGGGGCAGGGGTGTGCGGGGAAAGGGAGAAATTTAAAAGTGCCAGTTGCTTTCCTAAGACGACGAAACACTGGAAAATTCAATCATCGTGAGCATGCACGTTGCACGGGTCCAGCTAGTAATTCATTAATGACCGATTCTAATGTCAAATGAGGGTAGTTGATCATAAAGATCCCAGCTGGGTCACTGGGTAGACCTCAAAACGTACATTTGCTTCTTACATTTTTACATTCTTTCCCCGATGTGAAAAGGATGTACGTTTGAGGGCTATCCAGTGTCCCACCTGGGATATTTACGATCAACTACCCTCATTTGACCTTGGAATCGACCATATAAATGTATCGTGCGGTCAAGTTACTCATCAGAATTTCTCATTTCGTTAGTTAATTAAAATTTAACAAAAGCACATCTGTTGATGAAGCGTCTGAAAACAAGCTATTATATAGTAGACTAGTTGTGCCCGTGCGCCTGCTGCGCCCCCCCCCCCCCGCCCTCCTCCAATGGTTTGGTCATTGGTTTAAAATTATCAAACCGAAGACCGAACATGTGAATGGCTCCCACATATGCCCTCTCCCCCACAATTACTTTAACCCCCAATCCCCACACTCCTGCCCCCTCCCGGATTCGCATACGTGTCCCCCCATATACACGCTTGCTTGCCCGCCTTCCCCTCCCCAAAAACGCCGCCCCGTGACAACTCCCTTTGGTGCAGCCCCGGAAAAGTCGCTGGCGTATGTTTGACTGAAAGCTAAAAAAAAAACCCTATCACTGAGAAATCCAGCATTCAGTAAGCAAGTAATCCCATGTTTAAGTTAATCCTTTGAAACAATTCACTTCGGTAGCGCGCATTGCCCGCCACACACACGTGCCCTGGCACCCTCTCCCCCACCCCCCGAAATCGCCGCCCTCTGACATTTCCCGTTTGATGCAGCCCCGGAAAAGTCGCATGCGCATGTTTGACTGAAGGCTAAAAAAAGCCCTGAGAAATCCAGCATTCAGTAAGCAAGTAACCCTATGTTTTAAGTTAAAGGGTTTAAAGGGTTTAACGAGCGTTAACCACTCCTGGTCATCTGCCCGAAGCCCTAAGGCCCTATGTCTGCAACAGCCAGATTCCCAGGCGGGAATGTTTTAAGTTAATCCTTTGAAACAATTCACCTCGGTACCGTGCATTGCGACATTGTTGCAAGCAACGATTGTTGCCGCCCACTTAAAAACAATTCAACTCCTTTCTGGAGGTGAACATTTAGGAAATAAATGCACTTTTCCATCGTATCAGGCTGCCAATTTCGAGGCCCCCAATGGGCCTCGAAATTAAGAACCAATCGTCATTTGGTTTAAAGTTGTCTGGTTTATAGTAGACACGGGTTGTTTTTTTTTTTAGCTCAAATGCCGACAATGGCACAGTCCACGTGACTAAAACTTTGTTGGCCGCTTTGGTGCCACAACAATACCAAAAAACTATCCAAAAACCGGTGCGGCAGGTCTGGTAAGTGGCGCCATCTCTTCGAAGACTTTGGAAAAAGTGTAATAACCCGAAGTCCAAGGCCATTAATAGACGGCGACATGGCAGGTTTAGTAAGTGGCGCCATCTGTTCGAAGACGTTGGAAAAGTGTCCCAACCCGAATTTGAAGGCGAATCCCGTTAACAGATGGCACTACATGGTGGGGTACTTAATTGTACGACAGAATGGCGAGGCCGGTGATTTGGCCGCCTGCTCTGTATTATATATGTAGATATCCGTGAGGAATAGGCGGTTTATCGGTGATAATTGCTCGTTTGCGAGAAAGGGGTCGTCCAATGTCGAGGGGGTGGAGGAAAATCGTCCTTTCCCTTTACACCCGAGATATTGGATTACCTGTTTCGAGCAAAAGAGCAATTAACGGTGGTAAACCGCCTATTTTCACGGATATGTGGTTTAATGGTAAGGTGTGGCGTTAAGCTAACTTATCGCCTTTAAACATTAAACATTTTTTAACATTTTTTAAACATTTTTAGTTGTAAATTTTATTTGTGAATCATAATGAATTTAAGAATTTTTTACGTACGACTGATATAAATTTCTGAACGGATTAGAAACTTCCCGACTTTGAAAGTAAGAGCTAAGGTTGGGACTTCCCTATACCCAGTCCCAGTTACTGACTTTTGTGTTGAAGGTAAAATCGTATTTTTGCCTACTTTAATAGTTTAAATAAGATTTGAGTATAAAATCCGCTATTCGCTTGAATCGTAGGTTGGTAGGTATATTTCAAAGTATCAGTAGCCCAATTTTCTTACCGTCGGTACAAAAGGTTGCTAGGTTTGGCTTAGCTTGCAACATCTTTGCTTTCCCTGTTAGGTACCGTGAAAAATATCGCCAGTTGCAAATGTGCCAGTTTACACTGGTGTTGCATTTGGGTGTGCTGGCTGAATTTGTGCCATTATGTGACGTGATGGATCAGGAGCAGAGTAGACCCAGTAAAAGTGTTTGGATTAGCAAAAAAGTGTGGGTTATCAAAATTAACCCATGGTGACGTGTGAGGGTTTTCAGATCAACCGTATGTAACGACTACACATTTAGCACGGGGATGTGTTAGCGTGACGTCACCACCGTGCATTAAATGCAAATATTTCCACAACCCACTTTTAGGTTTACCATCACCGATCCTCAACCAAACCTCATCATCATGCTCGTCACCAGACCTCTTTAAGCCCCCAATTTCATTAAAACCAACCGCCAACCTTCCTAGGCCTCTCTGGTTGTTGATTCCACGGATTAATCCACGGATATACGGCGGGGGCCACCATTCAAACAGTGGCTTGAAGTTCATCTCCGACTAGAGCACGGGAGGCTTATCTGATATCGCAAACTTTTCTCATATAATATTGCACTGCAGCTTGGTGTTGCTGAGCCAAGTTGGCTATAGCCGTGTGTTGGTGTGGTTTCGCGTGCACCTGATCCTTTTGGGGGGCCCCCACTCCCCCCCCCCCAACTCCGCTCCCCAATATTTGAGTCAGACTTTGGCCCGACGTTATTTCCTGCTGCTGGCGCTGTATTAAGCGAAGGAAGGAATTTTGCCTCCGAGGCATAGCCGACTAATGCAGTCTCTTACACCGACATCGCGATTACGGCACAAGGCCTTCCTGTACACAGATTGCTTCCACTAAAGAAGATGTACCTTCCACACGGCCAACGCTTCACGGTTAATTACGTTAAGACTGGAATTAGGTACAAACCGCAGATTGGTAACCCCATGGAAGCCTTTCCTGGTCTCTCGTAGCAACGATATGGACAGGATGATACGGCTGTCCACGGGAATTAGCTTTTATCACCGATAAGGACTGGTCGAGAGGTAAAAACCTTACATTGATTCGGTAAAACCTTTACATTATGCTTAAAAAACTTACGTTCTGGAAGAGTTTAATACAGCAATATCGCCATCCTTAATCGGATACTTTCTTAAGACTGTTGAAACGTGTTGGACTTGGAACTGTTACAATCTTACGGCTCCGACATTGATGATTTTGATCACACAGGTTCAAAATGTCACGAATCACATTGGGACCTTTTCAGGTTTTACGTACTTCCAGCCAAAGCCGTGGCGCGTCAAATTAGAGCCCAGCTCCTTTGTGACAAAATACATTCTTTCATATTTTTTTACCAAGGAGCTGGATTCTAATTTGACGCGCCACGGATTTGGCTGGAAGCCTATACGCCAAACTTTTAAAGATCCCAATGCCGTTCTTGTGACATTTTGGACCTGTGTGCTCAAATTTACCAATGTCGGAGCTGTAAGAAAGAATGTATTTTGTTACAAAGGGGCTGGACTCCCACGGTTTGGGCTCTGAGCATGTCAAACATGTAAAGACCCCAATGTAATTCTTCCGACATTTTGGACCTGCGTGGTCAAATTTAGCAATGTCGGAACCGTAAGACTGTACAGTTCTAAGTCCAATACGAATCAACAATTTAAGAAAGTCATCATACAAAGAAATTAAAGAAGAGGTCAATGTGCCAAGTTTGCTCGTTAATAGGGTTAACCTTGGCAGCCACTTCCTTGTGGAATATCATCACTGTGGTACTCAAAGGTCGACCCTTTTTGGAAACTCAGCAGTTTCTCTTACAACAATTTCGATTTTTGGAGGAAGTCACGACTTTCATATAGGACTTCGATTGCACGAAACATCAAGCCTGCCATCATCTAGACCGTTTCATTGCATGAAACATCAAAGCCTGCCTTCATCTGGACTCTTTCATTGCATGAAACATCAAGCCTGCCTTCATCCAAACCGTTTCATTGCACGAAACATTAAACCTGCCGACATCTAGACCCTTTCAATGCACGAAACATCAATCCTGCCTTCATCTATAGACACTTTCATTGCAAGAAACATCAAGCCTGCCATATCTAGACCCTTTCATTGCACGTAACATCAAGCCTGCCGTCATCTAGTCCCTTTCATTGCACGAAACATCAAGCCTGCTGTCATCTCGACACTTTCAATGCACGAAACATCAATCCTGCCTTCATCTAGACCCTTTCACTGCAAGAAACATCAATCCTGCCTTCATCTAGACCCTTTCATCGCACGCAACATCAAGCTTGCCGTCATCTAGCTCCTTTCATTGCACGAAACTTCAAGCCTGCCTTCATCTAGACCCTTTCATTGCAAGAAACATCAAGCCTGCCGTCATGTAGACCCTTTCAATGCACGAAAGTTGATGTACATACACAACTTTTGCGTGACAAGAAGATTCTCCAGGCATCTTCTTATAAGACTTTTTCAGGTCATAACTCCCTTTTCCTATACCTTCATTTTGTACAACAAAGTTTGTTTGCTGCACGGTGAAACCGCACTCCCGGCTCTGCCCGTCCAGTTTTATGACACTTCCCGTAAACACTAGCCTGTTTTCATTAGTTGGCCTAATTTACATTAAAACAATTCGTACTTTCTTTGTCACGGGTTTTGCTTTTTTGTAAATGCTTTGAGTTTTACTAGTTCATGCACTTTACATGCTTGGTTGAGTTCCCTTGGTTGAGTTCCCATGATCCCCTCCTCCTATAGCTGTAACTTGTAATGCTGCCACTGCCACGTCTTGAAGAAGGCTAAGTAGACTCGTCGCAGGGTAAAACCGACTAATGGCTAGACCGAGGAAACATTTTTACACAATAAATTTACAGATCGGTCTTCACGTCGAAATAACCAACAAAGCAACCTTCCCGGTTGCACAAACATGTAGTGCAGTTCATCTGTGCGCTAATCTTCTCGAACGTTAAGATCGTGACGTAGTCTTTGCCTGCTCTAGCTATACACACTGACAAAACCCGTTTCACACCCGAAACTGTCACGTAGGGACGGGAAGGGGGGGGGTGTCATACATTTTGTTAAGCACGTCGAGAGGGAGAAGGGCTTACCAAAAAATAAAAGACTGACCAAACTAGAAGAAAAAATGGAATTCAAAAATGACACTTTTAGCAGTCAAAACTTTCTAAAAACGGCTCAGCTTCTCAGACCCTCCCACCTCCCCATGATGTGAGTGTTTACAAGGTTTTGAAGCTATTAGTACCAGTGCTACAAGTATGTTTTTTTCGATAAACTTGGCATCTTGGCTTCTCCTGTGCTGGCTATTTTACGGGTGTGGGCATAAGCAAACAGTGCGTTCATCATACTTATTGTGTGAAACTCGACACAACATGGCTGTAAGGCACATCGGTGTTTTATGCAAAATTTCTAACCCAACGTGTGTTTTCGTTAAACACGAGGCACGTTTTCCTAATAACTAGCGGCAACTTGTCAGTGCTACTTACTCAAACATGTAGTAAGCAGGAAATCATACGCAAACAATCTCAGCAAGTATACGAAAAGCACATAGTTTTCCTTTGGGGGGAAACATTATTTTTAACATTGAGTGGGAGGGGACCAAGATTTTCTTCAGGATTTGGAAGGAGGGGAGGTCTTCGAAAATTTGGTGGTCCCATTTTGATTTCATCCACCTGCCTCCCCCCCCCCCCCCCCCGCCATAAATAATGACCGCTCCCTAACTACAACACAACAACACTGATAGCATGTTACTGTGACTATACTAAGATATAGGATTGTCCACGGATCGTTAAATGTTGACTTGCCTTTTTTTAACTTGAGCAGAATTAAATCTACTCGGGGACATTCCCTTAAACTCTCTATTGAAGGCGCAAACTTAGATTGCCGAAAAAATTTTTTCACGGTTAGGGTTGCTCCAGCTTGGAACTTCCTGCCTGAGACCGCGGTTACAGCATGTTCGCTTGCAGCCTTTAAGAAGATCCTCAACGCATGCCCTCTTGGAAGGTTCCTAAAGAGACCGGAATTCGTCGAATGAATCGTTCCTAAGTTGACCCTGTTCTTGGCGGGCTTGGCTTCGATATTTTATTTTCATCTTTTCATCCTTTTTTATTTTTTTAAAATTAATTTCTGACAGTTAGCATAGGGTTGGTGTTAGTGGGTCTTGCCCCTTCCAAATTTCTAACCACATTTGTGGTTGAAAATTGTTATTATTATTATTATTATTATTATATTCCGCCATACTAAACCAAAGTAGTTGAAGCTACGTCTGTACCAGACCGCAGAATACGAAATGTATGTCCAAAATTCGGCTCCAACGGTTCGCCGGGGTATGACGTGATTGGTTAACTTCAGCCATGTGAGTTAACTACGATTAAGCTTCCCAACCAATCAATTACAAAACCAACTAGGCACCAAAGTCGTTAAGCTGATTCCAACAATATTCTGTCGGGCAGTCGCACTGACAGTCGTATTACTCTGCCACGGGCAGTCGCA
>JAHWFP010087266.1:0-20924 GCA_023313725.1 Lithobius niger
AAAAAAAGAAAAAAGAAATGGCTATTGTTTAATACTTATTGATTGAAATACACTTTGGGAAACTTTTAGTTTGTTTTTAGGCCCATGTAAAATTCAATTGTAGTGTATGTACAGAAATGATTTGTATGTAATGAATGAAAATGTTGAATATTATCTTTATAATAATATCGGCGACCGGCTAAAAGGAAAAGGAAAGCCTAAAGGAAAACCACTTCTCCCCTCCTCGCGCCCGCATTGAAAATGCACTCTCCCACTCTACGTGCAACCAAAAAGGAGCCAGGCATGAGTGGTCGATCAATCTGACAAGTCGTCGGGAAGAGTGCCGGGAAAATGTCCCAGGAAATGTGACCGGCCCCGTGCAAAGCACGGGCTTCCCCTAGTAGTATATAAGACCGTGCTTGCACGTAATGTGTAGAATAATGAATAAACTATTAGTATTATTATTATTGTAAATAAAAATAGTCAAATTTCTTGCACATGCAAGTCGTAATAATTCGTGCCGTTCTACCTCACAATGAATAAAGCTTATTATTATTATTTACAAATAAATCAACGAGCGTAAAGAGGGCCTAGTTTAACCTCTTCAGCTCATGTAAAACCAACCTATGGGTTGTAATTCACCAGCTTCTTTATAGCGTTTCAATTGTTTACTAGAATTTTCTTCCTCGCGACTTCCTTCGCGACCGACCATTATTTTTTAGTTTCATCTTAATCTCCACGCGGATTACTTGTTAAGCGCCAGACAGTAGGAAGTGAAGTCTTCAGCCTTTGGTGTTGCTGTTGTTTCTGCAAGAGATATTTTTAGCAGTGAGTTGTGTCTTGAACAGAATCTTCATTTAAATTACTCTTGTAGTCGTAAACCAAATTTTCAATTTTCTAAACTTGGATGCTGGTGTCAGTAACATCGATCAATACGACTCCCGTTTAGGCTGCTGCAATTCGTATAATACTACAGCCTCTCTAATGTTACCCCTATAATGTGGGACCAGCAGATAATGGATTTTTTTTTTTTTTTGCTAGGATTCTTTTGCTTGGGGGAAGCAGCATATTTTACTTCCTTCCACCCCCCCCCCCGAGAGTGGCGAGGAGAAGGGTTTAGTTAGAAAGCTTGGCACTTTCATTATTTTTTTAGCTGACTGTCAGACTCAAGTAATCTGATTAAGACACACGCTAGTACGTCGCCCGCCAAGATTAACGACAACATTAATTACCGTCTTATCCAGATACGGTGATCGCGAGACATTTGTGTCTTTTGCAGCTAATGCAGTTTGTCTGTTTTCAGGCATCTGAGGAAAAATAACAACGCGACAGAAAAGGCTGAAGCTTCGCTTGATCGGGAGATTTTAGTCGCCCGACAACACGAAAGTCGCAATTAGAGACATAACTTAACTTTTTCTTGTTGACAAAAAATTGTGAATCGGATTGCATAATGAAGACACACGCTGGTATGTCGCCTGCCAAGATTGAACAGCAATATTAACTTCAGTACTACCAATTAAAATGTATATGACCAACTAGACAGTAATGTCTTTTACAGCTAAGGCAGTTTGGCATATAATGCAGCACCCATACCAATTTTACCGATTAGATACCGATACCACAATTGCCGGTAACTGAGCTGATCCAGTATCATTACAGCCTTCGTTTTTAGGCACCTGAGGAAAAATCATTCCTCGTTCTATGTTTGGGAGACTTTAGTCGCCTATAGTGACACAGCCTAACGTTTTCGTATTGACCATGGCGTGAATAACGTTGATACGTGCCTATTGGCGCACTGGAGTAGACAGGAGCGGGGCTGGGGGCCATTGCTCCTGCCCTTTTCAGAGAAAGCCCTTTTCGTAATAAAAAATAGCTTTTTGTGTGCCGACATTTGCTGGAGCGGCGGTGCATGAGAAAGGGCCTAAAGGCTTATTAAAGGTCTAAAAACGGCAAAAAAAAAAACCAGAAAAGGGCAAAAAAGGCTAAGAAAAGGTAAAGAGGTAGAGAAAAAAGAAAGCCCCCAGAAAAAAATAACCACTAAAATTTATTGTGCCCTGTTACTAAAACTTGTCCCTGTCCGCTCGGGAGGGTGCACGCTACTGTAATGGACGCACGCTATTGTATCACCTTCCAAGATTCAACAACAACAAAAAATTCCGTCCTATCCAGATAAAGTATATAGATTGGATCAGAAGCAACTAGTACTCATCGTTTCTCTTTCTTGTCCCAGATCGAAATGAAATGTTGCGGGCGTGTAGAATGGTCATTGGAACATTTGCATATACGTGATCATAGCTATAACCTTGGACCATCCGTTCACGGTCATCGCGATTTTAACCATACTTTCTACACAACGAGTGTAAATTGGAAAGATCGAATCATAAGACAAGGACAATAAAGAAACAGAATGCATATCCAAACAGAATAACAAAAAGTTGCAGCCAGAACACACCCTGACGAAGTAAGGTTCATTTAGAACCCATTGTTTACTTCTCCCACCCCTCCTTTCTCCTCGTGGGACGATAGAAGTAAAATTGTCAGGGGCCATTTCCACACGTCAAGGTTAATTAAATATATTTTACAAGGTGGTTACGTCCCGACCTCATTAACGCGCCCCGCCTCCCATGACGTTGCTTGTGACGTCACTGAACTGCCAGATGATGGCGGAGCGGCCAACATCACAGGCGACAGACGTAAACATTGCATGTTGTATTTCGCTATAACAACGTTTATGAGATAAAATAAATTTTTTCTGCATTATTTTGGAAAGTTACGAGTAATTTATACATTATAAGTAAATTATTTATTCCATTGTTTATGATTATTTATTGCAGTGAATGTGAAAAAGGGAAAAAAAGAGCTTTTGGCTTAATAAATTGCACCAACAAAGCCGCAGATCGCGCGTTTGTTTTCGGTATTTTAAAATCTGAAACAAAACCCACAAAGTTGAATCACGTTTCAGCCAATCACAGAAGTGATATCAGAACAAAAATGGCTGCCACCAAGTTTCTGTATTAGTTACCAATCTAATCCCAAAGGTTAAATGAAACCTGACCATTGCTACAACCCGTAGTAGCAAGTCTCTAGTTTTTCATTTAACGTGTGAAGTAATAGTCGGTGGGATTAACCTGGAAACTAACGTAGCAACTTGGCGGCAGCAATTTTTGTTCTTATATCACTACTTTGATTGGCTGAAACTTGGCTGGTTCTTTCTCCATTGATTGTGCGTTTGTTTTTCGTATTTTAAAACTACAGTAATCACTCGAAATGCGCTAACAAAACAACGGTGGGAAATAATTTATCAATGCATTTTTTCAGAACTTTGCAAGGATGTTATAACATTATGGTGTTTAGAGCCAGAAAAAAGCGCATATAGTCAATACGAAAAAAACTGCCAACAGCCGTCTGTTATGTTGCAGTCACGGTCCTACATTGCAGAGCGGGTGTGAGAAGGGGGGATTGCGGAGAGACAAATTCACCCCCCCCCCCCATAAAAATCTGAGGTTATAAATAAAAACACGGGAAGATACACAGCCATCTATAACCCCCCCCCCCCTCGAGACCTGAGATTGTAAATATTTGCTGAATATTTTTTGATTTACAAGGTTGGGGGAAGGGGATGGCTTACTGCATTCCCCCAGAAGCAGCCCATTAGTTGATTAGCCTATACCAGGGAGCTCATATTTTAATTCATTATGATTTCCCCCCACCCCAACAAATTTCCTGAGTGCGCCACAGCGCAAAACACCGTAGGATATAGCAGCAAAAAAAAAAAAAAAGGAACAAACTTTTACGTTCACCAGGTTCTTCGGGTACCCACCAATCTTACATTATAAACCGAAGTCTCTTAGCAGAAATGAAGCAACCGCAACGACCCCCGGAAGGGGAACAATGAAAACGTGCGAGTGTGTCAATTCTTTGGTTTGAAGTTGAAACTGGGACGTTGTTGCCCTGAAAAGAAGTTGAAATTGGCACATTGTTACCTCAACTAACAATTTGCTCTGCGCGGTCATCGCAAAAGCATGTCTTAAATGACGTCATGTACGAACGACAGTTATTTTTCGCACGCTGCTGGGAGTGGGGAGGGGCCTGAACGGGGAATGCCCGTTGGTGGGGCAGTGCTTATGTTACAGCCACTATTTGATTACGATATTGCTTTGCGGAGGGAGAGGATTGACGGAAAGGGGGGGGGAGGGTGTTACACAAAAAAAAAAATTGAGTGTTGTAGTGAACGATCAGGCAGCACCGAGAAAATACTGGGAAACAACCACGGGTCAAACAAATCCCCGGGCGAAGCCGGGTACGATGCTAGTGCAACTATGAATTCAATTCGGACAATAGTTACAATCACGATCGACTACGTGTTCCAACTATAGTTTGTTCGACATTATGTTTGCAGGAAACTGACTGGATGATGTCACATTTCCTTGCGCTACGAATGCAAAAATATGTGGATATGACACTTGTAGACCCTACACAGTCACTGTTAAAGTCTACGAGTGGTATATTTATGTGTTTTTTGCACTCGTCGTGTAAGGAAACGTGGTATTATACAGTCAGTTTCCTGCAGACATTATGTGGAACAAGGTATATATTTGGATACTAAATAGACTAATTTGAAATATTTTGTTTTAAAATATCATACGCGTTGTCTTTCTTTAGTTAGTGGAAATTTTGCCTCATCCACTTTATGAGAATAATGTATAGGATTCTCAAAAAGAAAAACTCCAAAAAAAAAGAAATCACCGAAGAAAAGGTCAAGACGAAAAAATCCAAATTACACAAAACACAAAAGAAAACAGTCCAAAACGAATGTCCAAATCTGGGCTAACCTAACCTAAATAAAAACAACATACAACAAATTAAAACATAAACTTCTATACCCGCTTGAACTCGTTCCCTGCACTGTGAAATTAAAAGTAATGCAGCTCACCTAATCACCTTACACAGATCAGTGGTCTTGTCACACTGCTGAGCTGAGTGTGTATTGTAAGTATTGGTATTTAAGTTTTTGTTATTATTTTTGTAATGAAGATGACGGAAAACTATTGTGAAGTTGCCGTAGAAATATAACAAAATAACTTGTTATTTCTAGTTATCTGCAAGTTATCTGCAAATAATCTGCAAGTGTAGTGCTTTGTTTATGAACTGCGGGGACATTTTGGCGTGTCAGCAATCTACAATAACAAATTATAAAATTCGAATTAAATAATCCGAAGGGAAAAAAAAAATATAAGCAGATAAAATTCAGAACAAAGGCCCAAACCTCGCCTAACCTATAACTGAACACCGCACAAGAAACTAAAATATCAAATCTCGATTCCAGATTGAAACTCCTACCCTGGCTGGTGAAATTCGAACCAATGCAATTGATTTGTCATCTATCGTGCACAACTCCAACTCAGAACAAACTGAAAACAAAGCAAAAATAATAATTTTATGTTCTCGGATTTTGTTTTTCTTTGGATATTCTTATTTTTTTTTTTTTTAGTTGTTCCGAGGTGGAATTGATGTGATTGGTGACAAGTCGGTTGTCCTGGTCGAATTTCACCTGCAAGGAATGAATTTCAATGTAGGATTGAGATTCTTTTTTATAAATTTGTTGTCCGCTGTTGCTGTCGGTTAGGTTAGGTTTGTACTTATGTTCTGATATACGCCTGATTACCAGCTACTATAGATGTACTAGTGGATTTCAGGAAAATAAATTCTTGCATGCGAACTGAAATTTTGTAAATATCTATGTTTGTCAGTGTAACGTCACCACACCGGGTTACGGTAAGTATTAGTTATTGGTTAGAAGTGAGAGGTTATGGATTTTTAACCCATGGCTGCAATTATTGACCCTGCTTGAGTATGCAAAGGTCGAGGGCGAAGCCCGAAGCATACGAGAGCAGGGACAATAATCGCAGCCGTGGGTTAAAAATCCATAACCTTTCGCTTCTAACCTATAACTGTTTTATACCACGGTTGGGACGTCAAGCCAACTCGTATTAAAACGTGTTTGTGTTTTGTGTAAATTGCTTCAAGAAAACGTTGATAATCTATATCCGCGATTTGAATGAAGGTCATACCATTTTAGTTTGTGGAGGGGGAAGTGTGTGATAGGTGGACGAGTCCTTTCGCTCAAACTTTGTGGAGGGAGGGGGGGGGGAGTTAGACAGAAGCGTCGGTTAGCAATACAAGCTGGGTTTACTCTGGAACCTCCTCGTGTTTATCTAAACGTTTATCGTGTTAGGAGCGAATAATTCTATATGTGAGACTGCAGAGATAAAGCTGGGACATTCTGGGAAGGTATGTAATTCATTTTGTGTGTTTGTAGTTTGAGAACTGTTAAAAAAAATACGGTTATAGGGTGTCGGTATGAATGAAGGTCATTTCATTTTAGTTTGTGGAGGGATGGGGGGGGGGAGTTAACGCGGACCGAATAAGCTTAGCTATGGGCCAGACATGTGAGAGTTTGCAGGGATACGATTTCATTTCGTATTATTTCGCGTTAATACGTTTTGTATGTTTTTATTGCGTTACTGTGTTTAGGCACGCTGTATTTGGTTGTTAGTGTGTGCGTTCCCGGTCGCGTGATCTGGAAGTGCCAAAAGTGTGGTTTATCGGCAAAAGTGTTGGTTAACTTGATAACCCACACTTTTTGCGATGACGCACACTTCCGGTCACGGTTAACGGTATTTAACCTACGGAAATTTAGCGTGGTGTTGAGTTAGCGTGACGTCACAGCCGTGGTATAAGCAGTGTTAATGCTTCTTTATTATTAAAATTGAGTTGTCAGGTTAGATGGAAACAAGTTTTAAAAAATGCGGTTGACATTGATAAAAACACATGAAGCACTACGCGTTGAACGAGCAACAAGGCTCCTAATATTTCGAAGAAATAAAATTGTCTTCATTATCAAAGGAGAAAAAAATAAAAACGGACCAACACAACACTGCAAGAGGTCTTTACATGGAGGCGTCCATGTTGGATGACGGATGTGTGCAAGGTATGATGGGAGTTTGGACCAAGGAGTTATCAAAGTGGGGGAGGGAAGGTGGAAAGGAATTAATTGTTTTGTATATTGAGAATCTCAGAAAAAGTTTCTAAGAAAAACAAAGAAACATGGGAGAAAACGTTACGTCAAACAAGGAGGGGAAAAAAAGCAGAGCTCTTTCAAAGAGGACAAAATTGATAAGAGATAAAAAAAAAAGAAATAAAACAAAAAAAAAAACAATTGGGGGGAGGGGGTGAGTGAAACAAGATCAATGCTTGTACACACGCTTTTGAAAAATTTTTTAAAGGAATTTAGTTTGAAGAGGTATAAAATCTGAGATGTGAGTGGAAAAAAACTTTACCCAAAATTGAAGATTGGAGTTTGTTGGAATTTGAAAGTTAAAAACAGAATCTTTGTGAAGCAGGATTAAGAAGGTTTCCAGATTAACTCTATTAAAAAAGTGAGTTTCGTTGTAGACGGGGGTGAAGTGGAAGGTGTCAATTTTGTGTCCAGTAATGACGGAATGCTGGGCGGGAGCATTAGAAGCCTTTTGTGCCATGGTGTTACGAACGTGGGAGGAAAGACGGGCCCTACCACGTTCCGTGCGTCCCAGATAGATCTTGGGGCACTCGGCACAGGGAAGGGCGTAGACATAATACATGGGTAGCGGTTTGGTGACACGCAATTGAGGTTTAGTGAGGATCTGTTTAAGGTTGGGTTTAAGGTTAGTGGGAAGAAGGCCAACATGAAATTCCAAAAGGAAAGTGCTGAGTATAAAAGATCGTATCCTGATAGGCGATAAAACCACAAGGACATATGGCATGCACTGAATTTTAATTTTCGGAAAATGATTTTTTCCTTGGTCACCTGAATAAAACAAACAATACAGTAATGAAGAATGAGACCTTATGCACCAAAATGTTACCTTTCAACGCCCACTAGTAAAAAAAACACGACTGGGTGAGATCAACTCACAAACGAACCGCCATGTTGGATTAGTCCAAGCCACTAACCTTTACAGATTGGTTACAGGTAATGATTTTAAAATGTCACATAATTTTTCCATGTTGGGGAAATTTTTGATGACATTCATTGCTCTTGATTTGTTTGCAGATATTGTGTATGCTTCGAGAAAGATCCTTATTTTTTCGACAGGTGCCCTGTAAATAACTGTGGTATTTTCAGTGTCAATTATGTGGTCCGTGTCTAATGTATGCTTCGTGACTGCATATTGTTTGTCTTGGCAATAGCACCCCCATGATCCTGTTTCCTGACCCCCAGAGCTCTCCGACATTGTACCACGTAGATGCAAGGGCACTCCATACACTTTAATGCAGTAGACTACGTTTTTTGCTGGGTCCAGTAATGGGTTGTAGATAGAGTCAGCCATATTGAGGCAAGTGGGTATATTGCATGCTGCAGGGGTCGAAATATTCGGATGCACAGGGGCAAATTGCACTCCAAAATCTCACTTTGCACTCCAGATGCAATTCTTGGGAGTGCAAAATTGCACGCCAAAGTTGAATTTTTCATAACTTTTGAACCGCACAAGCTAGAGACTTGCAGTTTGCGGCATTTTAAACAGCTTGGTGTTATCTTTCTGGTAACACCGTTCCTTCCAAAAGAAGTTAAACTCTATTTTTTACTACATTTGGTTAAACTATGGGTATATGTTTTGCAGTTGAATAGTGAGGTTACTTAGTTTTAAGCAGAGTGCAGGAAAACGTTACATATTATTGTGGTGCTGAATGTTAGAATTTTCAATGGCTATAAAATAGGAGACGTATAGTGTCGGTTTACATTTGGGTTTTGCACTCCAGAGACGTATTTTGCACTCCAGTAACATATTTTGGAGTGCAAATTTGCACTCAGATCAAAATTTGGAAAATCAACCCCTGATGCTGGAATATCATGATCATCAGTTTGTTGATTTGGACTCCTAAACTCAGTGGGGGGGGGGGGGGGGGATCATGTTGGCAATGGTACAGATGGGCCTGGACACAACTCTTACTCCATGATTGGCAAAAATCTTTCTTTTAATGTAGAGTATAATTGTCCAGTCTAAGTTTGTGTGTGTGGGGGGGGGGGGGAGCTTTGCGATTAATAGAGCAGTGACATTTGCCGCCATATTGGCACCAGTATGGGTTTTGGAGGACATAACTACAAGGTGCACTACATAAAAATGGAGGGAAAAACAACGGAAGAGCGGATTTCTTAGGCTTAAAATAACGTTGTTTTCTCCAACAACAAAAATCGCGCGTTTTAGTTCTAAGCAATCACTCTTAACAGCATCGGCTTCAGTATGACGCCCTTCTGGTTACTCTCTGCAGTGCCCCCTGCGGCTGACTCATTAAGGCTCCAGCATAGAGTTATACACAATAATACTACGTTCTGTCACTGCCCTATAGGAAGTTTCATTCTTCTTTCTTCCTTGTTTCCTCTGGAGTTGTTAAGATCGGTGTCAATGACTTTGATGGGATAGCCTGATACATTGCATCTCGATTTGTTTTCCTCATCACAAGTGCAGCGTTCCGTTGTTCTTTTGATTTCACCTCTTTTCAGTACATCAGGTGGATGTGCAGAGCTGAAATGAATTGACCTGGTAGTTTGTGAAGGTTTGATGAAGTGGGATTATGATAATTTTCTTTAAGAATTGGTTTTCGTGGATCGAGATGTCAATTTTTATTCACAAGTACAGGGCGTACCCGCAGGTACCTCCATTTCAGGGTCCCTATGTGACATAGTGCTCAACATAATAGATGACCAGATTAACAATACCCACTTTACCGAGGCTTCGAAACTGGACCCGGTACGTGGATAATATCTTCGCGTGGTTGCGGAGTAAATCTGACATGCAACCCATCTGGGATACCTTAAATGCCTTCCATGCATCTTTGAAATTCACCGCAGAAGAGGAAAATGAGCAGGGATCACTCTCCTTTCTTGACATCTCGATCCACGAAGACCCATTCTTAAAGAAAATGATCATATCCCATTTCGTCAAACCTTCAAAAACTACCAGAAAGTACCAGAAGAAAATGTTAAGCTGTGTCACTAACATTGACTTTTGCGTTGTCAGCCGACCAGTCTCCCGATCAAATGACGTTTCAGCTTTTTCTGTCGCATTGTTATTTATCGTTAGGTGTCTGAAAACGGACAACTTCCTTCCTGTAAAGGGGGATAAGTGCGTAGTGGTCACCATGCTCATAAATGTTTTATCTGGATAGGACGGACGTTATCGTTGAATCTTGGCGGGCGATATATAGCGTGTGCGTTAATATTCTATCTTCAGATAATAGGCACTGCGTTAACGGTCGCCCTACTGTCATGTCAGTTGTTGTTGAACTTGGTGGGCAACACACTAGCGTGTGTCTTAGTAAATTTCCTCTTTTCATCCATTACAATTACTACGTCTTGCGATGTATTTAAATCTAACGAAGAACTTTGTTGTAACCTACCGAGCAAGGACAATCCTTCATTTTTCACAATTAAATAGATTATTGCAAACAAAAACGTCACGTGTGCCATAAAAAAAAAAGGTTACATGATTGAAATTTCACTTTACTTGTTAAAGTGTACGGATAAAAATTGATGATTTTTAATTTAAATAATCAAAATGTACAATTGAGAAAACTGCATCTTTTTAAGTGGTCTTGTGCTTTACGTTTTTAAATATATGATTCGTTAAGCACAACAGTACTTAAACAGATGCAATTTTCTCAAATTGTACATTTGATTATTTAAATTAAAAATCATCAGTTTTTATCCGTGTACATTTTAACAAGTAAAGTGAAACTTCAGTCATATAACACCTTTTTTTATGGCACGCTTGACGTCTTTATTTGTAATACGTGAACTTTTTTTATGGCTATGGCGTCGCGCTGCAGTGGTAATCTAGCTAGCTACCAAGCAAGGACATCCCTTCATTTATCGCAAATTATAAAACGAAGAAAGAACAATGAGCCAACGTTGTGAACAGCTCAGAATGACAAGTAAGCAGTATTTATGACGGAAAAAAAATGCAATGTTGACTGCATTGTACCCTTTCGTTTTTACTAATATCAAGAATTTCTAGGGTTTGGGAGGAGAATTTGTGACTGAAACCCATACTGAAGCGTCTTGGCTACATTCGTATTAGTTCAGTCTTAGTTTATAGAGGGCGCCATGTGTTTTATGTGGGAGTTTATACTCAAATTTTAGCCTAAAATTAAACTAAACTAAACGAAAGTAGCTTGTATTTACTTATTATTTAGCCTAGCTTAGTTGTAATTTCGTTTACTTTAGATTTGGGCTGAAAAATGAGCAAAAATAACCTGATGGAATACGTGGCGCCCTCTGAAAACTCGGACTGAACTAATAGAGACGAATCCAACGTGTTTCAATAGGGACTTCTTAGAGTTACAAATTCTCCTCCCAAACCTTATCAATTCTTGCTAATATTTACAGCTTCTTTTTCTTTCTGAAATAGATTCGTACTAAAATTATACATTACACTTTATTGATCCATATGATCTTTTACAGAAAACCATACAAGTAGATCTCGTTCATTACGTCTGTTCAAGCATGAAAGTGTGACATCATGATCTTGTACGATGACATTTCGCTGTACAGTCGCTGGTGAGGCAGATCTGACCACATTTGTAGCCAGGGCAACACTTTGGGAACTTAGTGCCATACCAGTCAGAACAGACAGCACGCTCTTTACCGCAAACTGCGTCCTGAAAGTATTAAAAAAAATGCATTGTTACTTGAGTTTCTTTTACGTGAGTATTTATGGGAAACACTAACTGCGGTTAAAACAGTACGCAAATCTTCAGACAGTATTTGCTGACGAGTTACTGCGAGATTTGCTGGCAGTAAGTGAAGTAAAGACTACCCTATTAACACTGGCGATAGCCAGTGTTAGTAAGGGTCGACCTAGGACCTCTGTGTTAAATTCTCAACTTTGAGAGCTTATAACTCCGTCAAAAGTAAACATCTTTAAACCAAATTTGGAATCTTGCCTTGACTAGTCAAGGCCTGTCTGCAGTCCAAAAATTTTGAAATTCGGTCCAGCCAAACCCGCGATCCAGAGAGGGGCCAAATAGACAACTTCTTGTTCTGTTTCTGCTTCTTGTTGTTGTTCTGGGGATACTTTCGTCTGTCCTCTCTACAGATCAAACCATTTGTCCTATAAAGCTGGTTCTTAGCTAATTTTACAGGTATTGCTCTGTAGATGTGCCCTTTTCATAAGGCCTTTTCTAATTGGTCAAGTGGTTCAGGGGTTACGGAGCTCTAAACCACCAGATTGATTGTTTTATATTGTTTTAAACATTGTTATTATGCAACAATGCCAATTAGCAAACGCCAGCTGCAAGACATAGACTGAAGATTAAAGGATTTGTTTCTATTGTTACCATTGGCGATATCCAGGTAGGGTCTTCTCACCCATTTTGAAGCTCTCAGTCCTCTCAAAGAAATATTTATTACTTAGAGTTAAGGCACGGTGGTAACGTCACGCTAACATAGTATCATACTAACACTGTAGCAGGTGTATATATACGGTTAATCTGAAATCAGCGCTAGGCCATGCTTAAAAAAAATATTATTTAGTAGTGTTTGGCGGTAAACCGGTTCTCACGGTGTACCGCGGTACCGAAAATGCGAGGGTACTAAATACCGTGCATTGTTAAAATGTCGGTATTGTTTTGATCTGAAAAAAGGTGCTAAAATGATAATAATAGTTCAGTTAGTCCTTGTGTTGTAGGATCAAAGCAGTGCAACAATCAGTTAAAAGATCAACAATGGTAAAATTGGAATTCTAAACATTGCACAAAAGTGGAACAAAATTTGCATAACTTTGATGTTATAACCAGCGTTTGTTTTTTTATTTATTTTTTTTTATCAAAATGACACATGCATTAAGCTTAAATCGGGGCGGGGGGGGGGTGAATCAATAATTTTTTTCTATTAAAACGATGTCAACAAAACACATATTCCAAAGAAAAAATCCATATATAATTATACGCTTAGGTTGGACAAGCAAATTCATCATTATGCACTACAATGAAAGAGGGCGAGCGACCGACAATGTCAAACAAACGGATGTGGCCTGTAACAATAAGTAACAATCGAAATAATGATGCTAGCTCTTTTAGCCGACTTGAAGCGTTTCAAAGTTAATTGAGTAACAATCACTGCATGCACGACCGTTGTTGGGTTTATTGCGCTTGGTATCAGAACGGAGAAACGGGCAATTGAGCGTCCTCCATTGAAAAAAAATTAACTTCCATAACAAAACAAATCAGAAGTGGTTCAAAGGGAGGCGAAGCAGGGATGGGGATATGCAGACCACGCAATAGGGGAATCTGGGGCGAGGGGGGGGGCAGGCGATGCGGGACGGGGAAAGGCGTTACGGGGGGGGGGGGGGAATCTGACCAGACAATGGCAGAATGTAAGGGAGTATGCCGCAGGGGGGGTCCTGAGGCTTGGGGCAGTCGGGACCCTTTTTATTTCATACTGCCCACTACAGTATTTCGCTCAGATATGCCGTAACTGGCTAGACCGGCGTACAATAATAATAAATATAAGTTTGTTGCAAACGCAACCGGAATGGCAAGGACCTGGTGGTCACTAACTGCCATCCGAAGTTAAAACAAAAAATTTAAAATTACAGAAGTTTAGGACTTCAAGAGTTTAAAACAAGACAATGGCCTCGCTACAGAGGAAGGGTAGATGGTATTGGGTTGGGGTCACGAATGCCTTACCACCAAGGTTAGACCTACCAGGGACACAATGGTCCCCGATGGCATCGGCAAACGTGCGGGACAAGTGAGGGAAAAAGCTGTTTCATTGTCAATGTTTCTTAAAAATAAAAATAAAGATAAAAATAAAATGCATCGTAGTTTAAAGCTTGCCCTAAACCAATTGTCAATCATTAACAAGATAAAAAATATATAATAAAAAAGTTTAAAAACCAAGTTGAAGGTGAAATGAAAACAGACATCGCAAAGGATACTCCTTACGCCAGTCCACGAATTTAAAAAAAAATAATGGTTTAATTTAAAACAATAAAATGGCTGGTGGCAGCTAAAGAGTACAGTGTTCAGGCCTCTTTAGGAACGAAGTCAAGTCAGAAAGACCCAAATTACGCTTGAAGGCTGCAACAGATGGTGAAGAGATAGTTTGCTCAGTCAAGGAATTCCAAGCTTTAACAACCCTGACAGAGAAAAAGTTTTTTCGGCAATCTAGCCTAGATCGAGGGACTACTAATTTAGAGCTATGTCCCCGGGTACAGGTTACAATACTTAAGTCGAAAAAAGGCACGTCAACCGACAGAAAACCATTCAAAATTTTGAAGGTAAGTATGAGGTCAGCCTTAAGACGTCGTAGCTCCAAAGATTCTAAATTAAGTTTATTTAGGCGGGCATTGTACGGCAAGTGTCGCATGCCAGTCAGAGATTTTGTGAAGCGGCGCTGAGTGGATTCGATATGATCGATATCTTGCATGAGATAAGATAACTTGTATGTTACGCTGGGGGAACAGATAGTTGTAATTATTTTAAAGTCGGGTGTTGGCACTACAACACTAGTTACCAGATACCGCCTCATTCATAAGTTTCGCAGAAAACCGAGTACCGGGGCACTAAACTTGGTACGGGCTCCGTCTGACAAAATTTCTGCTACCGACCAACACTATTATTTAGACTTAAAGGTATATCCCTCGCGGTTAGCTTTCCTGCATGGCGCAGTTTTGAAACATTACTACAGATGCGTGTAAATTTTCTCAGAACAATGGCTGCCTCGTTCATGTTTTAGACCACACAGCATGAGTAATGTTGTGGATTTGTACTATGTAGGTCGTACTGTTGCGGGGTCTTCCCTCTCAGCTGGCCTTGCCTCGCATCTCACCAAGCTTCTGGACTTCCGCCATAACCAGAGATCTCTCTCACTCGCCCCTAACCGTAATGGCGACAGCACGGCAATGAACCAGGCTTCATGCTGGCACCGAAGGCGGCCAGCAAGAGGGAACATTCCACGACTGAACTCGCAGTGATGTGACAGATGATGATTGAGAACAGGAATAAACCTCTGAACACTAAACAAGACTTGTAAGTAATTTAGAACAATGATCTAACACGAGTCGAGGCGAGCAACTGGCGACAACAAAGACGTCAGTCATCTCACCTCGTGGCCCCGAGCAGAGTAGTGAAGCAAACCAGCGAAGAGTTGTCAGCCAAGATGAGAGCTGCAACATTTTGGCGCCCGAACAGGGATTATGGAAGTGTACTCAACCTTTCCTCTCTGAGGATGACTACACCATTGTGGTCGAAATATGAGTATGTTTTTATTTTTGTTGTTGTGCTCACAGCTTCTTTTTCTGCGGTATCTGGAACTTGCACATGTCACCTTGTATTCACTCTAACCCATGCAAATGTTGCAAAAGCTTTTTCGTGCAGAATGCACGAATGTAGCGAGTAGGTAGGTCCTTTTAATGCACGGCAGTGACGTCACGCTAACACAGTACTGAATAACAGATACATACGGTTAATCTGAACTAAAGAAATTTATTATTTAGACTTAATGCACTAAACGTCACGGTAACACACCACCATACTAAAACGTTAGTTTAGGTGTATCTAGACACACGCTAGTGTATGTCACCGCCAAGTAGCAGTAGATCATCTGATTGTGTGAATGAACTGTTGCTTACTTTGTGCCTACGGAATTTGAGCAGGGGACAAGCGGCTATGATTCTGCTTGACTATTGTCAGGTAAGTGACAGGTCGAGATTGTCACTTGGAGATGCGGGGGGGGGGGGGCATCAATGTACTTCGACTCTGCATTCCATCCTTAGTGATTCAGGAATAATAGGAAGTGGGGCGGAGGAGGGGGGACACGCCATCAAATAATTCTACATGATCGGTCGTATTTTGTATAATTTTTTATCACACCTGAAGAACGATATGCAATTTTGACATGCTTAGGAAATTCTGAAAGGTTGTGATCTATTTTATCCTTCAGTCCTAATCAATACTGTGCAGCTTAGACATAAATAAAAATAAGAGCATTACAATGGCACTTTGAAATCGAAAATAGCCACTACGTTGTACAATTTCGCTTTTAATCGGGTGTAGGACGGTCCCTATCTAAGCTAAGAAATTTCGGTTAAGATTGATGGAAAGCATAGATCGCAATCTTTCAGAATATCTTAAGCATGTTCACTTTGGTCTTCTAGACAGCTCGCAAGAACACTTTGCATTTGAAAATCATCATATGCTTTCGCCGCTATGCCATTACCACTTCAACCTTTACACGGCCGTAGGGCGGTCCCTATCTAAGCTAATCAATTTTGGATACGATTGATGGAAAGAATACGTCTTACCTTTCAGAATATCCAAAATATGTCCACTTTGGGCTATTCTAGGGCTTGCAAGAGCACTTTGAACCCGAAAATCACTATAACAACCTAATGAAAAAGGGAGTGTTCGAGCGAATTAAGGGTGATATACGTGAAATACTTGAATTACTTTTACGCAAAAGATGTGTATCACCTTTCCTGTCCATAATTGTCTTCTGACAGTTTTTGTTTCACATTGTGCTTTTGATTTGTTACAGCAAAAGAAAAAATATCGCTAATATTTTTTTGGGGGATGTGGGGGGGTATAAGACCCCTCCTGCCCCCTCAGGGAAGTTTTGAACTTGCTATCATAGCTATTTTTTGCCCAGCTACCCTTTATATGTATCCATGCAAAATTTCGTGATTTACACAGAAAGTGAACAAGTGAAGTAGTATGCCGCCATACTGTAATAGGTCTTTGTCACGGATATAACTCAACATTACGTTACTTTTTTTTGGCCACAACGATTGCTCGGAAGGGTAGAGTGTATTAGACCTTTTTTTGTAGTAAGGTTTACATTGAACATTTCGTATTCTGGACTTTTTTCGATTGGCTCAACCGTTCAGAAGATAAACGAGAAAGACCGTTTTACGGGCGCCATTTTTCAAGATGGCGACCGGAGCTCACCTCCGATGGATGGTGACTTTTAATATGTTATTTAGGACGCTTTCATTAAAGTGTATGGAAATTTTCAGAACTTCTACACATTTTTCCACTCTGCGTCCTAAATTGACTGGACTATCAGCATAAAATGGCTACGCGTATCGCCCCTCTGCAGTGGCCGTACCTACCGGGGGAAAGATGGGAAGGGGGGGGGGGGGGGGCAGTACAAGCCTGTAGGCAAGGCGGGTGGCTCGCAGATATAAAATGCTGGATGCATTCTAAGGGTGGCCGCACGACAAAGTCGACAAAACGTCGCACAACAGGACATTTTGTCGAAACCTGTCTCGGCTTGCTGCAGACGTCTCCAAAACCAAAGGAGTGAGCTGAATGCCACACACCGGATGTGACGTTGTCGCGAGACGTCTTTAGGCGTAAAATAAATGAATAAAATATAATTGACTCTTGTTCCGAGATAATTATGGCTTCTTACGTCGCCCTGAACACGCACCTCTTTTCGTAAACCTTTCGCCAATCTGATTTCTGTGTTTCTTTTTAAAAATTTAGGATTGCGATAAGTGGCATCTACGTTTCACTTTTATTTGAGTGAATAGCAGATTGCTTATGTTATTATTATACTATCCGTTTCAGCGTAATGCTTCGCCCGGGAGGGGGGGGGGGAGAAAGGGATTGCAAGTTGTAATGGGCCGAAAAAGTCAACATTTTTGCACTAATATTGTCGACAAAATGGCCTATCGTCCCCCTCCCCCCCCCGAAAAGTTGCTTCGGTAAGCTCCTGGGTGAGGGCTTCGCTTAAATTACTAGCCGTTTAAATTGATCCGAAAATAATCTCATGTAAACGAAGAACTTGTGGTTTCCGTTTATTTCTGTAACTACCGAGACCACTAGTATGATATCAGTATAGAACGGATATTCCAAAATAAAAAATAGTTTTTAACGTTATTTCAATTATCGTTTTTCCGTCCACCTCTAAAATTCTAAAATGCAGTTGCCCGCCGTGCCCTCCACCCTCCTAAAAAAAGGTTTTCAGCAAGACAATGTAACCGCTAATTATAAAAATAAATAATAAAAAAAATAGGCTACGACTTACGGCCGGCGTTTCTGCTTGACTTGTGGCCACCCCTAATACCAACATCAATCCAGTAAAGAAAGCTGTCTTCATCATCGCTAGAAATGTCGCAGAAACCTGTTTTTCAGACGGCCGTTCTGCACTGTGATACCTTCCGTTGTGCGTCTAAATGAGTTGGGTAGATATATTACTTCTTTGTGGCACCTGTAACAATATTAATCTAGAAAGGGACAATCAGCTGTTTGGTACGGTATTCATCTACGCATTTAAAGAGTTTTTTAGCTGAAATTAACGATCGACTCGACTATAGAGTCAACCGTGGTAAAAATTCAAAGAAAAATCACGTAGACGTAATTACGAACACTTGCGTTAACATTGTGTTGGCACGTTGCTATTGCGTAAAAGTTAGTTACTGTAAAAAGCGACTGCAACGACTACCTAATCACAAACAGTCTTCTGTACACTTCCACCACTTCCAGCCCATTCCGCGTCATGCTTCCGGTTCTTTTTAATTCTTTTGTAACTAATTTTTAGGCGCTGAATATAATCGAAAAGAGTTTGTGTCTATCTGGTATACCGTGCCTTAGATGATGGATTCACTTGTCGGCCACTTCCGGCGACTTGTGCGCCACTTCCGCTAATTTTTACGTGCCGTTTTAATTTCGTTACCAGCAGCTAACAGAAAAATGGGTTCGGAGTACGCATACTCACTTATGGAACGCGGTGTCCAGACTTGGCAACGTGATTTCAGGCCTAATTTTCAGGTTTTAAGCCGTATTTTTTTACCTTCCGTTTTAATTTCGTAAGTATCAGCTAACGGAGAATTGAGTTCGAGAGTAGGCCCTATTTATTCATGCAACTTGGTGTCGAGAGTTCACGTTGCAGTGGCATTGGAGCCAATGTGTGTCGTTGACGAAATTTTGTTGTTGTTTTTGCGTGTTTTCCTGTCAAATGTTATTATTTCACTGCAGGCCTAGATAGCCTATAAGCAAGCAACGATGTTTTAATTTTCCGTGTTCTTTAAGGTCCACTTGACTACCACTGACTGAAAAAGGCGACGGACAGACGAAGCCGTTGCTGTAGTCGTCCCTGCCGTTGCGGCTGTACAGAAGACTAAAATACACACGCAATACTACGCCTTTAAACGAAGTTAAAAAGTCACCTTATATTTCTAAGAACGAGCAACATTGTCTTCATTATCAAAGGTAAAATTGCTTTAAAAACGACAAAATACATTGCATCATCTCTCCGCATATCGGATATGTGTGCAATACAATACTTACATACTTCAAATCCACGATTTGCTCACTTGCTGCCTGAAGCTTGTAACTAGCGATTAGCGTTAGTTTCTACTTCGTTCCTTCAATATATTTTGTTTCCGGGCTTTATTTAAGTTGGTAGTAGCTCACACCTTTACGTATTGAATGCGTAGTTTTGGTCGAGCTTTTTTTTTATGCAGGCAGCGATGTTGATGGCCAATCATATTAATTTACATCCACGAATACAACTTTGTAACTGTGTGGCTAGAATGCCCTTATCTTTAAAGGGATATACCTCCCAGCGCCATTTTTCTCGATCCTCCACACCAAGTATGGCCCCAAACGTCTATTTCCTTACCGTTAGTCTTTTCTTTGCTAAAAATCCTTTTTTAAATGTGGCGTGTAGAAGATTTTCTGTTGAATATAATGGAACTTTATTTACTAACGATCCGTCACTAAATGATGCATTGCGCGCGTACAATAATCATGACGTTTCATCTGTGTGTACATCTACTAATTTTCTAATAATTACCATGAGATCTGAAATCTAATAGACTAATGCGGTAAAAATTAAAATTAATTATTCCAATACATCGCCGAAGCAAAATTATAACACACTAGCCTAGAGAATTATAAATTGTGATTTAAAAATACGAGAATCATTCCGGTTTGTGACGACACAATCGTTGACTTGATTCTGTCTCGTGTACTATTTACAAAGCCAACCGAGACAGCAGCTATGCGAGGAACGCAGCTACCACCCCAGCCGACCTTGGCATTGTGATTGCTCGGATGATGATCTGCACGTAGCTGTAATTTGGCACGCGGAATGTTATAAGGCAGGCCGGGTGCCCCTTTAATAAGTATAAATTGTATTTCAGTGTTTTACGAATTGTGCGTTGTTCCCAGCAAGTTTGAAAACTTGAATTTAACAAACGTTTTACGAGAACTTTATGCCGGCTACTATAGTGTAGGGTGGCGTCGGTCCAAAATTGAACGAATTGTACATTTCGTGTGTAAGGCATGAAATTTCATATGGAAACGTGAAGGGAAACTGGAAATAAACAACTATGCTAGCAAGTTCGAAACCCCCGAGGGGGCTAGGGGGTGGCTTAATCCCCCCCCCCCCCCACAATAGTATAATAAGGTATATAAATTGTTCAGTTTGTGTGAAAAGCATGAAAGTTGGTGTTTGGATGCACTTGAAGGATAACTGTAAACAAACAGCTATGGCAGCGGGGGTGGCTTATTCCCCAGTAGCATAAAATGGATGGCGTACTTCTCAAGGGAAAGGATTAAATGCCCCCCTCCCCCATCCGAAAACAGATTTTTGGCTGTAAGTCCTTTACCTTCAACAAATCAAAGCATAATACATTTTTTTTTTACATAAAAGCAACCCTTGAACCCCTAAGAAACAAGGGATAAAGGTGAAAAACATGATATTGAAAAATTTGAAAACTTAAGTGTTCATTTGGGTTCAACCAAAATATTACAACATCTATACAAGCAAACTAATTAGCAAACTACTTAGATCGTGTATAGGCAATTTTGCCACAAAATCTAGAAGTCTAGTGAATAATGGAGCCACCCAAAACCAAAACTGGTATAAGAGAAGCCGCCAAGTTTCCAAAAAGGGT
>JAHWFP010087267.1:341-37557 GCA_023313725.1 Lithobius niger
GGCTGAAAAGAAAACATAAAAGAAAAAAATCAAATGGTACCTTTTTGTTACAAAAAACAGGTTACCAATAGCAAGAATTTATAGGGCTGAGGAGGAGAATTTGTGACTGAGACCCATACTGAAACGTCTTAGATACATTCACATTAATTCAATATTAGTTTAAAGAGGGCGCCACCTGTTTTATGTGGGAATTTCTACTCAGTTTTTAGCCTAAAATTAAACTAAACTAAACAAAACTAGCTTGTATTTAATTATTACTTAGCCTAGCTTAGTTGTAATTTAGTTTACTTTCGATTTGGGCTGAAAAATGAGCAAAAATTACCAGATAGAACACGTGGCGCCCTCTGAAAACTCGGACTGAACTAATGGGGACGAATCTAACATGTTTCAATAGGGACTTTTAGCGTTGCAAATTCTCCTCCCCAACCCTATAAATTCTTGCCAATAGTAACGCCCGCAAGAGGCTGGTAACCAAGAAAATGAGATCGATACGACCGGTACTTGCACGGGTTGTTGCCAAACCTCAAGTTGAAAACAACATGGACGAACTAGGGCTAAAACCTATCCCATGTGGGGAATTATCAGTAGTAAGACAGCGAAAAATAAGAGGGTTGGTTCTCATAAGGACACAAACGAAAAGTCGATGTGGACGGGTGACTTATTTAATTTTTCATCGACCCAAATCGGACAGCTTTGTGTCCATTTTTATTTTTTATTTTTACTTCATTTGTCCACAGAGCTTGCTTACAAAAGGCAAACGCTTTAATTTTGATTTTACAGAGTGCGGTCACACTTTCACGAGAACTTAACATGGGAAGCTAGGAAGATAAAGCCAATTTATTGCTTTTTGAACCTGTACACCAAAGGCTATCTGATTGTACATGGCCGCACGATTATTGTATACAAATGAGCCTGTATTGTGTGCACGGCGTATCTAGAGTCCTGGAAGTATTTTACCAGCGACTAGGTCTTCCTGGATTGAGTGGCTTTAATCGATGGCCGCCATTGTTTTTGTAACCATCTTGGATATCAACAAGGCACTCTGCTGCCAAAAACGTACAATCGATTATCTGTGTTCGTTCTGCGGCGAACTCAAGATACGCCGCGCACAGTTTAATTTGGTGGAACAAGTAGCTATTTAGTTAGCACGGATGTCGGTAAACCGTCGGGCTGCTTCAAACAAGAATATTCCACCTTGTTCATCACATCGAGTTTTTGACGATTTTAGTCTTCAATGGGCCACAAACGGTAATTTTACGGGCTAATTTATCGTTGATTTAAAAAAAAGGTAGGTTGACTTTATCGATGTGCCTACAGAAGAGTAATATTTAAAATGTGGGGGGGGGGGGCGAAGGGATGTTTTAATAACTTAATTTTCCGATTAAGTGTGGTAATCCAGCAAGTAACGGAATAAACCTTGAGGGTTAGGGCCGCGCGGTCAAACGGTCGGAGCTCAAAACTGGCCGCGTAAACTTGAAACAACTTACTGTCTCCTTCCCCAGAGCATTCCAGATTAGGACAACCCTAACTGAAAAAAAATTTCAATCCAAACAATCCAAGCGTGACTTGGGAACAGTGGATATTCCAACTATGGCCCCGAATGCAAATTTGATTAGGTGCGAGGTGCAAATTTGATTAGGTGCGAAGAATTTTACAAGTCAGGATTTAGGTCGAATCTCATTCTTCGCAATTCCAACAGCTCAAGACCCGTCCTTGTAAGATGCACCCCATAACTAATGTCACGAAGGCCAGCAATACCCTTCGTAAACTTGCGCTGAACATGCTCTATGAGGTCAATGTCTCTAGCCAAAAAGGGGTACCAGACAGGAGTTGCATAATCGAGGAGGGGACCCACAAAGGCCTTAAAGGCCCATATCTTTGTCAAACAGTCTCCAGACGTAAAGCACCTATTCACAATGGCAGATCGTTGGTAAGCAGCTGCACAGACCTTTGCACAATGAAGAGAAGACTTCAAGTTGCTGGAAAACCAGACCCCTAAATCCCGGACCTCAGACATCACACGAAGCTGCAATTGGTCAAGAAAGTAACTACAACCAGTGTTGAGGTTACCGACACGGTAAGAGTGGCACTTCAGGATCGAGAGAGGGAGTTGCCAGACCATTGACCACTCAGCCACGCAACGTATCTGTGCCTCCAGGTCAGGGGAACGAGTTGCTAAAAAGCTTTCAGCTCCTCAGATCAGATCATCAGCAAACTTAAAACCATATGTAGATTCACTTGAGAGTTTCAAGTCATTTAAATAAATAAGGAAGAGAAGCGGTCCTAAGACTGACCCCTGTAGGACACCGCAAGGGACTGGTACCCATGGTGATGGTGTATTCTCAACAAGTACCCTCTGGGTACGATTTGCCAAGAAATCAGTCAGCCAGATTTTTAACTCCCCCATAATACCACAGCCCTCAACTTTAAGAAGTAATTTACGATGGATTACTGATTCAAATGCCTTCTTAAAATCAAAGTAAATTACGTCGGATGAGATACCTTCATCAAGTGCACAGGTCCATCGATCTAGGACTGCCAGCAATTGACGAGTACCTGACCTACGTGGAAGGAACGCAAACTGTTCCTGTGTAATAACTGAGTTAACGTTTAAGAAACTAAGCAGAGAATCACGTGTTATTGATTCCATGATTTTACTCGCCACACACGTCAAAACAATTGGCCTGTAGTTAAGTGGATATGATGGGGAACCCTTCTTGAAAACCGGAACCACATGTGCGGTACTCCAAACTTTAGGGAGCATACCCTGTGTATAAGAACAAGAAAAGGGCTTCGAAAGCGGGTATCTAATAACCCAAGCTAACTCCTTGAATAGGCCAGCAGAAAGACCATCAGGTCCTCAGGACCTACTAGGTTTGAGTTTATTAATGGCTTGATAGACCTTGTTAGGTGGGAACGAAACCTGTGGGCATGGATTGGTCAGATAGCTGTCGTTCAGGTGTTAAGTTTCTGTCATCATCAATAATTGAATTAGAGGCAAAAGTGAATTAGAGGCAATACTGGCCGAGTATTTTCGTTTTTTCCTTACTATTAGTAAGGAAAGAGTTTCCAACTTTAAAAGGTGGCAGTGCGTGTGATGAGGAGTTCAGTTTGCGATACAGTTTAAACAGTGATGATGGATTGCCCTCGCGAATCGCCGCCACTTCCTGTGACTTGAGCCAAGTTTCCGTCAATATTGAATAATTTTTTCGAACCGTGTTATACTCTAACAAAGTTGCAGGACACTGGTTAGATTTACAATTATGCTAAAGTTAAGTTTGAGTCTACGTATTTTAGCAGTATGTCCCGGTACATCCTTATGCCACATTTTTAATGGCCGAGGGTCACTACGGCAGTGATCAATGTGACCTGACAGAATCTGCAAAAAGCAGTTCCAGGCCTGTTCATCGACATACCCTTTGGCAGACGCCTGGGCTTGGCTCCAAGTTTGCCTCAACCCAGTAAGAGAAAGATTTAATGAAAAACACACCATATTATCGTAGCTATTTCTGTAATGTTCTGTCTCTTAAATAAAGGACACCACTACAGGTTGTGGGTTCTAAGTGAGCAGCAGCTTAAAAGGCAGCTGCAAGCCTTTATATAACTTTAGGTGGAGTGCATCATGGGAAGTGATGTCACTCCAATTACAACAGTGATTGGTTAATACCTGTGAGCCAATTAAGCTATGAGATGACAGTTGACCAAAGACTACTTAGCAGTATCTAGGATCACTGTAATCATACACTACAACTTCCAAAGTGGACCCCAACTTCAAGGTCAAACACCAACCTCTTGTCATGGGTAAGGACAAGATCCAAAATATTTCCACCCTTAGTAGGTTTATCCACTAACTGGCTCATGCCGAGAGGTGCGATTAGGTCGAGGAAGTATTGATGATGTCGGTTGTCTGCCACATTCCGGTCCCAATCTACCGTTGACAAATTAAAGTCGCCCAGTATAATATTTGAATGCCCTGCATGGGTTAACAGAGTTCACAATAAATTCGCAAAGATCAAGAATGTCATTGTTCACATAGCTATCAGGCAAGTAGCCCAAAATGAATATGAGTTTGCTCGTTGGCAATGTAATAGCTATGCACTCAGTTACCAGCGATGATTCGACGACTGCCAGTGGTATCTCCACTCTATGGACCACCAGCAAACCCCCACTCCGGCTGCCCCGATCGCAATGCAGTACGGAGAAAAAACGCGTGTCGACAAGCATTGAATCCATAACACTACTGTTAAACCACGACTCGACTACAAAAATTATATAACAGTTACGCTTCACAAGTTCCCTAAAATATCCTAGATTCCGAATAACATTTCGAGTATTCAATAGTATACAGACAAGGTTACGCATAGTGATATTTACATCGATGTCACCAGTGGGGGATATCCCCAGTTAAGCAAGGAGGTTTTCCACAGGAATATGGGTTTTCACGAGTTCGAGTTGGAGCACTGATTTTCCCTTGGTGGTAAGATGCAATAAGTCACGAGCCACAAGTGTATGATCTTTCCAGATATCTTCGTCGATTGAAATAGAGGAAAACTGCTTTTCCACACACATTTGTCTTAACAGCGAATTGGTGTGTACAATCTTCTTATCTTGAGCAATTGCAGACCTCCCAATTCTTGGCAATAAGCCAATGATGGTAATTTTAGCACTGAGTAACTTGGCCCGAATTGAGACTGCAAAGTCATGAATATATAGAGCAATCCTATTAGGTGAATCTTCGGCAATGTCGTTTGATCCTGCACACACAAAGGTTACTGTGGTCTCTCTCTCGCTCAGATAAGCTGCAGCTTTGTGGCAAGATCTTTAGATTTGAAGCCTGGATATGTCAAAGTTTTAGTATTAGGGTGAATGCCTCCTCGCAAATTTCTAACATGGGAATCCCTTATGATAGTTGTCTAACGTGTCCACTTAGGTGACAAATTTTTGAGCTCATTTCGTGCTAGTTCGTATTCATCAATCCTGATGCTTGCTACATTTTCATCCCGATTTTGGTTATGGGCCTTACATAAAGCGTCAATATGCTGCAGCGAATCACGTGGTCCCTCCCCCCCCCCCCAACTTCCCTTCACTGTATCGGTATCCCTCGAATTCTGGGAGACCACATCAACCCTTTTTTTCTTTTTTTTCCTTGTGAGATGCATTTCCTCTTTTAACTGTAATGTTCTCGTGGAGTGTATTTGTACTGGTTAACAGATTTACTTCTTTTACACTGTCTGGTGCAGCTTGCTTATCCAGGTGTGCAGAGATGATTTCGAGCTGGCCGTTTTCTGAAGAGCTCAATTCCACTGACACAGTGGAACCACCAGATTCTCTTAAATCAATCGCCGCACCATGGCAGTCATGCTTGTGCATGGCAAGGTATGTAGAAGTACTTTCCCCAATACTGGTTCTTATCTCTTCCTTAGTTTCCTCAACTTTTGTCTCAACTCTGGAGAGGATACTTTCAGCAAATTCCTCCAGAATTTTCTTCTGATTAAGAAAAAAATTTGCAGACCACTGTTCGAACAACCTTTTAAAAGCATCAAATCTTCCCTCGAGTGCATCCGTTATAAGCGGGGGAATCGCTGTCATTTTTGCACTTATCTCCTCAGGGTCGATGTCTTTTTCAAGACTGAAGTCTTCCAGCCGGTTTAATAATTTCGAAGACATATCATGGAGTGCTGCAGGATCACAATTTCCCTCCCGCCCATTAAGAATCAGACTTGGGTTCGGTGAACAGTCGGCTGGGGTACTTTGGTAAGGACGGGATATGTTTAATGGAGTTTGGATAGTGTCGTAGAAGATTGAACGGCGACGATTTTCACTTGATCTTCGTTCTTTTCCATTCGCATTACACGTCGCAGAAAGCATAAATTTTTCCATGAAGCTTAAGGGCTATGACCAACCAGGGTAACGTATTATTGGCACAAGAATAATAAAAAAAAAGTCTACAGTGGGATTCGAACTCACACCTGGAGGATGGAAACAAGATGACGGCCCCCCACATATGAATCCAACAATCACCAAAACAACGCACCAAAACAAGGTCGCACTCAGAGTACTTACAAGTCCCTGGCAGAGCAAATCATGAGCATGGAACACTCATAGTGAAGTGTACACATCCAGCTGGATGTCAACAAACACAATAGACACACCAACAACAAAACAAGCGGGTGCGATGTCAAGCGTTACTGATATCTCAACAATCACGCTTTTGTAAACTTTTGTTTAGTCGTTGTTGAAGATGGTGGTTGGTGCGAGACGTGACGGGCGACCTTGAACTTTGCTGAGGATTTCATTCCCGATGTTCCCGCTATAGCAGGGATTGCTTCAGTGTTAGGATAGACAGGTCTCTTTAATGGATGGACGGGTGGTAAAGGACGAGATGCGGGACGCTTGGTACTTCTTTTACGTAAGGAAGGAGTGGACTGAGCTGATGCTTGTAACTGTGATTGCTGTTAAGGCTTTTAATTCTTCCTTCTTCTTAGCTGCTCGTAGCATCCGCTGCCTCGACTGAAGTTGTTTGCAGCAGATGATCATCCAACGGCTCGGAGAGATAGAGACGCAAACACGGCAATTGCGGTCCTGTCTGTTGCACTATCTGTGTCGCTGGCAGCACGGATGGGGATCGAAGTGGAACGCCGTGGAGTTTTTGGAAAATCCTAGGGATTTGCATGCTTTAGGAGAAGGCACATTTACTATTTTTGGTACCGTAGCTTCAGTATCCGGTGTAGCTTCGACGTTGGGCACAGGGTCTTCGAAGGAAGAAGAGTTGGACATGATGAGGTTCTACAGGACAAAAAACCGTTAAGCGCGCAGCGATTTGAATTGTGAGGAAGGACTGTAGTGGTGCCTGGTGACGGGACGCTGAACTACTTGCATGGTTGGTGGCAGGAGCATTATAGGTAGGACCCAAGCGTGGACTGAGAAGGCATAAAGGAAGGATAGGGATGCAGAGGCTGTGTCGCCTTCCCCCCCCCTTTTAAAGGGTAATTGTGGAGAATTGCAACAAGTAGAAGCAATATGCTGTTGGTTCGCAAGAAGGGGAAAGCGGACATGCTGCAGTCGAATGTAGTTTTTGTTTGCACTAAAGCGTCGTAGGATGGGAGCACAGTAGAGCATAGGACCTAAAGTGATGCGATAACGGAGGATCGAGATGAAACAGGTGTGGGAATGAACCACCAAGGAACCATGGTGAAAGAGGAACAGGGTTAAAGCGGATGTTGGCAGGTATCGAAGTAAATGTAAAAAGGGAGAGGCCTGGTAGACCCGTGTGAAGGTAAACACAAGGTGCGGCGTAGAGGAGGACGAGGATCAGCTTGTGGGCAAAAGGAAGATAGTGATCACCGACCCTAAGCAGCCTGCTAGAAGCAAGGGCGTGTTATTGTTAAGTTTCTTTGTTCGTTTCTTCTCTTTTTTTGTATGATTATCCTTTATTAAACAGAGCCAACTGTGCATCCGTAAAGAATGAAAGGGTACAAAAGAATGTTTAAAGTCCTAGTCATCGGGAGGATGCGGACGAGGAGGTGTGATAATGAACGTACAAGAGATGCTACGAGTGGACGTTGGTACAATAGTGCAGGATGAGTTTTGGGATGCCTGTTTCGGGAGTTGAACTGCTGATGAAAGAGAAACGATTCCAAGGATGGAGATCTTTAGAGAGTGAAGGACAGGAGGAGATCTTGTTAAGGACAGGAAGTCTGGAGATTGACGTCCTAGGATCGTGTAATGTACATCGAAACCTGGTGGAGATGGGACTTCATTGCGAAACGAGTCGACATGGATGGGTGAGGATGGAGGAGAAGGACCGCGTCTTATCGTGACTTGATGACAGGTATGTTGAGCAGACGAGACATCTTGGTCACAAAAGCACTGACGAAACATTTGGAATGGGACGGGCAAGCAGATAGAAGACGGAACGTAGGTAATAGTCCGTGAGAAACACCGAGAGGGACTGTAGTCACTGGAGAAGGCAAAGTTGGCAATTTGTCAGAAGAGCGGGGACGACTATGGAGTTCATGTCCAATGGGCAGGATGGGTGGTCCCCTGAAGGACGGGGTTGAGAGATATAGGGGATGCGACCCTTAACAGGCCGTCCTCAACGAAAAGCACCCCTGGTGGCTTCGGATGGGGAAAAGGATAGTACCGCCTACCTGCTCCCAACGCTGGAATGGAAGAGGCTGGAAGCGGAACTTCGACCGCGACATCCGTTAGATCAACAGCAGCTGAAGACTTCTTGGTAGAGGCCATCCTATGAATTCAAAGGAAAGGACGAGTCTTGGGATGAAGAAGGTAGCAAGACCAACGGATCAGAGGACGCGTTCTGTGTGATGAAGAAGACAACTAGGCCAGTGGACCAGGGGTCGTGTCCAAAGGGATGAGGAGGATGGTCGGGCCAACAGATAAGGGAGTGTGTCCGGTAGGATGAAGAAGGTAACTGGTCCAGCGGACCAGGGAGCACGTCCTAAGGATGAGAAAGCAACTGGTCCTGTGGACCAGCAGATCGGAGGAGAGGAGTAGCTCAAGGCGATCACGATGACGTGAGCACACTAGGAGAAATGATGACATCGGACGGCTGTGCCGAGTATATATAGCCGGCCCAATCTTGCACATGTGCAGTAGTACAAGCCCAGCCGGGAAGCCAACCTTTAAACTTCTAGGGAAATAAAAAATAGCTCAAAGGAGGGAATCGCTATAAAAACAGGTAACGGACATTTTCGTCGGCTATAAAAACCTCCAATAAAACGTATTACCAGCTGCTGTGTCACATACGCTACGTACAACGTGGGCAATACACAAGATCTCATCATGCAAGCTGTCTTCATCGGAAAGAATTGTTTCCATCAACAGCTGATGTCAGCTACACTGCCAACCATGCATCAACCGGCACCTTCCTGATTTGGCCCACACTAGGGAATCTGGTGGGGCATCCTGGTAACCATTGTTTTATCCACCTAACAGTCTAGTTGTTCAAATAAGTAAAGAATACAGCAGAAACTCATGTTGTGACAAGATTACTGAGGAAAAAAGTAGCTGAAGGAGCCTGCCCTTATTATTTTTCAAAAAAGCACGACTCCATCTTGTGACGAGGTTTGATAGATCTAAATAGCAGCTGAAGGTTCCCACTCTTCAAAAAGAAGTCATATTCTTCCAACTACTAACCTGTGTGGCAATTGCGTTAGCGACATCCTAACAGTAGCTGAAGGAACCTGCCCGTAATATAGAGGTCTTAATTCTTTAACGTAGATTAGTGAAATGTTCCAACGAGGGTGTCAACTGAGTGTCGACCTCTACAGCAGAATTCGTACAGACCAAACCATAAAGTCATCTGCCGAAATGGGGTATGGTACTCAGCAACTGAACCCATTGTGCCCTGGATGACACTATTCATTATCTTATTGCAAGCTGATGGGAGGTCAGGCCAAATGAAACATTTTTAACATGCGAATAGCTTAGCTCAAAGGTCAAATTTCTTTGCTTAACCATTTCACTACCGGTTTTCTCAAACAAGGACATCAAGTATTTGGGCCAAAAACTAAGCCCCACAGGTGCCGCAAGCTTTGTGAAGGGGCCTCGCGGGCCACGAGCAAAGCGAGCTGCAACAGCCCTGTGGTCAACGTCCTCGCCTCCAAACCAAGAGAACTCCGGTTCAAATCCCTCGATCGACCCAAGTCACCAGAAATAATTCAGTAGTGAAAGGGTTAATTCCACCAAACCTACAATACTATGGTCATTGTTGTTTACTACCAATTCTCTCACGTGAAAATTTATTCAGTTACAGTGCCTGCATTTAATCATTTAATACATTAAAACGTAAATCAGAGAAAATCGAAGAAATTAATTATTTTTCATTTTAACAGTCCCATGTCTGTATTGTTTAGTGTCCCGATTTCCCCCCACCCCCTTAAAAATATCACCAGAAATAATTCAGTAGTGAAAGGGTTAATTCCACCAAACCTACGATACTATGGTCATTGTGGTTTACTACCAATTCTCTCATGTGAAAATTTATTCAGTTACAATGCCTGCATTTAATCAGTTAAAACGTAAATCAGAGAAAATCGAAGTAATTAAAAAAAATGAATTATTTTTCATTTTAACTTTCCCATGTCTATTGATTAGTGGCCCGATTTGCCCCCCCCCCCCTCCGGCCAAGTCCTGTTATGGCCTAAGATACCAAACCCATAAAGGAAATTATCTGGGTGCAAAAGGAACTTTATTGCTTGTCAATTATTAGCAGAATTATACATCAGTCGAACCCGAGAAATATAAATGGTAAACTTCAGCTAAGTAATACTTACGAAAGTAGAGTGCCTTAGAAGTGAAACTTGTAGTCGGCAATCGCAAAAACCTCATTATATCTTTTAACTCGGGAATATTGCTTATATGAGCGAGGTTGTAGCCAGTACCACAACGTGTTTTGGGTGGTAAATTATATGGTGTTGGTGGTGAATTGGGATGAATCGCATAACAATTCCGGCCAAGACAGTCTAGAAGAAAAAAACAATACAATCAATTTCTTTTTTGTTTGTTTTATAACTCAAGTTTTATTTAATATTTCACCAAGCAAGCTATTAGGCTGGGGCCTATACTTCCCTTCTTGAGCGTTAACAGTCACAGACTGAGGTCCTTGTGCTTAATTGGATAGCTGCAGGATATTTCACAACCATGCCCAACTGGGATAAAGACTCCACTCCTCATTCGAGATGCATTTACCTCAGTCAACTTTGCTGTCAATGCATCTACGCATGAATGAACAAAAGAGGTGGGAGACGGGGGATGAACCTGTGCAGACATCAAAATTCGGTACAGGATGCACGTAAAATAGTTCCAAGAATCTACTGCATAATACTACGCTTACGGCAAGTAGCTTAGAGGTAGGAAGCAGGAGGAAGTGACACGGATCCGGCTGGCAGCACAGCAGCCCACCAGAGTATTTCATTACTGTTAAAATTCTGCCTGCTGGCACCATGGCTCTGGCTGAGAGCACATCATACCTCCAGAGTGCTTCAGTGTAGTTTAAAATTCTATCTGCTGGGACCACGGCTTTGGCTGGGAGCGGCCAAACCTTCAGTGCTTAATGTAGTTAAAAATTCTGCCACCACTTGTAGCTCAGACAACTAAGGCAGTTTCTTTTAAGGACATGCGGAAATATGTAACCGTTATCATTTTACATTGATCGTTTGAATCGATTGGTGAGGATGAAGCAAACAAATCATTAAAAAAAGCATTGCTCATGCAAGCAATGTTACTTGGCTGCAATCTTCATTCAAAATGCTGCGCACTCTCTTCTTTTTCACCTCTACACCGTCCATTTCAAACACAGTTCATGAATTCACGGTTCACTGATGCCCTTGTACTGATTTTGGAGTGTGGTTTTGCAATTGCGTTGCACTTACAGTTTTAGAGAACGGCTTGGTCCTTCGTTATGAACCAATTGTGTTTTTGTTGCAATTGCAATTTTTCATTCGCACTTGCGAACCGAAGGTGCGTTTTAGTTTTTATTAGAAAGGCCATGATGTGTGGTGTCTGCTTCACAATTTTTTTCATTTTTGTGTCCGGAAGGGGCGGCTTAGCCCTTGGACCTCATTAGATGCACTGTACAGTCGTTTGAAGCTTGTTGCGGTTGTTCACTGCTGGTCCAGTTTTGGGTGTGGTTCGCGGTAGTTTGACGACTCCTGATGATACCTCCCCTTTACTGCTGCGTCGCTGCTGCCAAATACTGTTTGTGAGCCATGTTTTTCAAGAATTTTGGACTTCGTCAACTACCTTTTATTTTTAATGCCTTCCCGCTCGTCGTGGTCATTCTTTGAAGCTGTCCAAGCATCTTAGTCCGGTTCTTGATTCTTGTTTTGTCGGTTACCTCTTGTAGTCGTGCTCGTCTTAATCACTTCCCTTCTCCCCTTCAGCTGCGGACCTGCCGCTGTCTCCTCTTTTACTGTTCTTTGCACATGTCGGTTCATTCCCCATCTCCCAATTCTGTGAATGGTAGAGTTGAGAGGAGGCATACAAAGTCCTTGAGATGTGCAGAGGTTTTCTTCACTCTGCCTGCCTTGGTTATGGTTGTTGGTTGATCGATGTCATCGTTAGAGTCCGATGAATCTGGTTGCTCGTGTTCTCGCCAGTCCGGGTCTAACTCTGGTTCAGATATGGTTGAGCCAGATTTGTCGTCATCTTCATCAGGCACTTCTAGGTTTGACTGGTCGTCAGATAGACCGTCGTCAGTAGTCCTGTTGGTGTTGCTTGTCGATATTGCTGGTGGGGATTCTTTTCGGTCCATGGTGGTTGGATCCCAGTAGAATTCCAGTTCCTTGGTGTTGATCACCTTTGTGTCCATTGCGTCGTTTATCTAGCTGATGCAGTATGTTACTGAACTATTCTCGATAACGCGGTAGGGAGCTTTGAATAGTGGTTCCAGTTTCTTCGCTACACCCTTTTCTGCGTTCGACAGCCCGTGGTTACGAGCTTTCACGAGTTCCCCTACTTTGAAGATGGTCTTGCAATGTTTCTGGTCGTCGTAGGCTTTGTTCTTGACTCTCTGGTTTTGTTGGCATATTCATCAGACATTCTTGGAGTCATGGTGTCTGGTAGACTGATCACCTTGAGTGGTACTCTTGGGACTTGACGATGCATTAAGTAATACAGCGTTTCTCCAGTACTGATGTGTGGCGAGGTGTTGATGGTTTACTGGAGTCGGCAGTAGTGGCCCCCAGGTAGTTTCATGGTCCTGTAAGAATGCACAAACGCTCCCTTTCACCGTGCTCTCTCCGTGGCGTTGGCTTGTGGGTGGTAAGCCGTAGTGTGGTGGATACGGACTCCTGTTGTCTCGAGTAAGTTCGTGTACAGCTTCAAAATGACTTCGCGCCATTGTCTGATACCAATATGGCTAGCGGTTTATGCTGGTCTGGTATGTTGAACTTGCGTGATGCAGTTTTAGTTATTGCCACTTTGGTCAGAAAGAGCCATACAAACTTTGTGAAGTAGTAATAGTCATGATGAACTTGTGGTTGTGTGTTGATACTGGAAGTGGGCTGACAAAATCGATGCCCATATTTGGAACGGAGAAGCTGGGATGACTGGTGCAGGTCGCCGATGCGTCTTTGAGAGGTTTTGGCAATTTGGCACACGTGGCAAGATCTTATGTATGCTTTACAGTCTGAAAACATGTATTGCCAATGTGCCACTGCTCTCAGCCTTTGCATGGCTTTAGTCACACCTAAGTGTCCTACCTGTTTGTGGTCGCGGCAGTCCCTTAGGTACGTATGAAGTAGTGTTTTAGGCATGTAGTTTCGCCTTGCATTTTCTGGGTTACCTCTTGCAAGCACCAACGGATCGATATAGTACAGTACCCCGTCATGTCGAAAATGTAGCTGCGTCGTACTTTGTTTACATAGTTGTATGTCTCATCTTTCCTTGCGATTTCTGGTCACGACAAGGCTTACGAGATGCGTCATGTGATTGAGTCGGCTTCTTGCGCTGTCTTGACTTGCATCTTGTCCCTGATGTAAATTTCTGGTTGGATTCGAATGTACGGTAGTGGGTACATTGATTTCTTGGGCTCTTGTACCAGTTTCTTGATTTTGGTTGTTGCTTTTGGGTGGTCTTTGTTGGTGGATGGATTTTTGCATTCGTCGTCGGAGTTGTCGGGTTCTGGGCTGCGTGACAACGCATCTGCTACGATGTTGTCTTTGCCTGGGCGATGGATGAATCAAAAGTTTGCAATCAAATTGCCCATCGAGCTGTCCGAGCTGAGGATGTCTTCTTGGATAGAATCCATTTCGGAGCGGAGTTGTCGGTTACAGGTGCTCGATTGCTTTGATGGCAGCAGTCAAAAACTGCATACTTGGTTTCTCGGTCCTTGAGCACGCGGCTGAAAAACTCAATGACCTTGGTGTCGCCGTTGAAGTTTTGGGTTATCATGGCCCCAAGTCCTTCCGTTGACGCATCCGATTTGGCGATGAATGGTTGTTAGAAGTCTGGCAGCGCGAGGATGCCTGCAGCTTGCTCTTCAGAGTTTGGAAGGTTTTTTGATGTTCATCTTTCTACTGGAACTCGTGGTATTTCCTCGTGAGGTGGTAAGAGGAGCGGTGATAGACGAGAAGTGATCAATGAATTTTCGAAAGTACCTGCATAGGCCCAAGATCCAGCTTCTTCCTTGTGTTTGGGCGAGGACAATTGCAAATGGCCGTCATGTGCTTGGTTGACAGTTCGATGCCTTTTGCCGTGACTTAGACGCCAAAGATATTTTAACAGTAGATGCTACAACGGCTGAGGTGCTTGTATCATCCCTGACATTTTGGTTGATATTAGCTATTAGCAATTACTTCTGACTGTCTATTACGACGTTTTCGTAAATTAGCACAGTTTTGGGCTACAGTCTCGGCATGGGGAAGGAAACGTCGAAGTCCTAAGCTATAGGCATATCAAGTAGTACTATCCGGTTTGCGCTGCCACCATTGCTGGAAATAAGTTAAATGCTAACTGGAGTTCAAAGATAAAAATGGGCTACATAATATATTTAACTGAAGCAATTAATCCACTAGGGAACAAAACTCAGTTTAAAACTCTTGGTTTTATTAAATACAGTTTAACAAAATGAAAAATTAATACACTTTACATTTTAAGGTTCACTAGTCTGGCTTTACATGAAAGCAAAATAAGAATTTACAACAGGAAATTGAAGTACAAAAGAACTAGGCTGTAGTTCTTTAAATCAAAATTTTCGTTAGAGAAAAAGTTGTCTGTGGGTCCTCTAATTGAACCACATCCACTAAAGAGATCAAATCCCGAATCCTCAAGAGTCAAACCGTCTGCTGTTTAGATTAAAGTTAGACACTGGTTTTTAGAAAGGGAACCATCCTTCCGTTATGGAAGGGAGGGGTCCAGAAATGCCGATGGCTTAGCCAACCATAACAATTCTTAAGTCTAGAAGTTAGTTTAAGTTAAACTATAAATTTAGAATGGGGTCCTAAAGTTAAATTTTTAAGCTAAACTAGTAACCGAACCACCCAATTGCCCGGCATGGCAACCTTCGGACCGACTGTAGTGTTGGTGGGTACACTAATAATCTGCGTGGGTTATCTAGGGCATAGTGACGACAGACAACTGTTGTGTAGGCTACAACTGGAAAGACGTTTTACTGGGAAAGCCTTGTATATATATCATTTTACAACGGTCATGTAACCTGAGCGGTCACATGTACTATGGAATGAAACATTACAATACTGCCTAGCTAGCCTAACAGTGGGTTAGGCAAGTCTAGGAAGGTTAACAAACTGGGCCTGAATTGAATGCACCATTGTAGTGTCTCACTGATGACACCACAATACAGAGAGCGAAATAAAACAACTCAAAAAAAAAAACATTCTTAGCCTAGGTGAAAAATATAATATGAATTATTTTGAAGGCAAGATGTTTTATTAGTACGCTGTCCTAGTTTAAGAAATTACATAATGAGTCGCTTCCAAAGGAGAAAAAATAAACTTTTTTTTGGATAGCTGAGTAATGAAATCAAATAACTCAGGATGTACAGGTTTCGGCGATAAATTAAACATTAAGAAGCATGTCTGAAAATCTGACTGCTTGAAATTTCAATTGGAGTACAATTTTTCTTTATTATTTGTTTTAAGTGATGAGTAACCATTAGTCGTTATTTTCTGTTGTCAAGCGACCATTCCAAATCTAAAACGCTACATGACAGCTGTAATCATCTTGCATCCATTGCAAATTCGCCTGGGTGCAGATGTAATGGTTAGAGAAGCATCGGTTTTCCTGTTGCGGCTCCAACAACATTGTATATCCGATGCGGAAATTTTACATGAAAGGACAAAAAAAGAAACATGGTGATAAAAACGAGAAATCTATTTTTCACACGAATAACAATATACAAGACATTTTTTTCAATTTTAAGGAGGACTGTTTAAAATTAAAGTGGTAAATTCCATGCACGGGTAACTATAACACACATGTTACGAGCATCGCACGTTTTAAAAAAAAATCTCGTTGGCTTTACGGATAATTGGGTTACGAACATTAAACGAAGAAAGTAGTAGCCACACAAGAAAAAATTAATACATTACAGATTAAGCTTGTCCGGGGCTTTTCGTAACCTTTTAGTAGGATTATGGGGAAGCAGTGCAGTATCATCAGCATGCGAAGGCGGTGATGGCACGGCTTTACGTTTGTTACGTTTTTGACTTAAGACTTAGTGGGCTTTGGTGTCGGCATCGTCACTTGTTGAGAAGCCTCCCTGCTGAAAACGAACTGCAGGAAAACTAGACAAAAAAAAGTGCAGTGAAAGTGCAGTAAATTGCCCACCCCAAAAAAACTGCAGTTCAAACTGTAGTTAAACTTAAGTTTTTTCAAATAATTGCAGGTGGAACAAAATTAAAAAAATTCATAATATAATTGTCAGCTATCATTCAAACTTTAATCTTTGCATCTAGACAGTTTGTGCACAGTTATGTTTCAGTTCTACACGTACTATTTTTAACATGTATGCATACCTTGCCTAATATACTCTTACGTTAGTTACAATGATGGATGTTGCCATCCAGCCTTATATATATCTAGCCAATCACCAAGCGTTAATGTGTATGGTTCCAATTTTTGTATTTTTGGATATCCGCTAAAGTTATGCAACCGTTGGCTTGACTTTATACAATAAATTGGTGTAAGGATTTAATTAATGGCTTAGTCTTTATAACAGAAACAACATAACTAATTGATTGAATACATATTTCCATAAATATCATACATTATAAATTGCTTGAACCGAATATTTATTCGGGTAGATCAAATTGGCTACAGGTAAGTGAATATAATTAAGAGTCCCTTTTCAAAGACGACCAAGAGGCGGTAAGATCATTGTTACCGGAACCAGTGTAATTATATCTATTGTTAGAGTTTAACTGGCATTACCAGTTGACAATATTTACGACATTTTGTAGAATAATAATATAGCAATTTACCACATTCATGTGGAGGGCTACTGGAAGGGTAGTGAGCCACTTACACCGGGCCTGAACGAAACACGAGAGGAGGATGTTTAATAAAGCTGGCACTCTTCAAAAACTTTTCCAAGGATTGCGTCTTCAACATTCAACGGAATCCAGATACAGTATCCATATTTACTGTTTCTGCGCTAAGTGAGTTCCGCACTGGTACAATGCGGACGGAAAAAAAAATTTTCGACATTCAAGATGGGAGCCCTGAGCCATCAATTTCCATCGGTGGCCCCTGGTTGCATGTGTTTGTGTAGAGACATCGAAAAAGGCAGGTCGACCGAAATCAAACCTCGAAGGATCTTGTAAACAAGAATAAGATCGAATCTAAGTCTGTGGATCTCCAAAGATTCCAGGCCCGTCATCCTGCGGCGATCCTTGTAGTTATACTCACGTAGGCCAGGCAAACTCTTGGTGAATTTGCGTTGCACAGACTCGATCAAGTCGATGTCCTTAAGAAGGTGCGGAGACCATATTGGGGTAGCGTATTCCAAAATGGGACGGATAAAAGTCTTAAAAACCCAGATCTTATTACGAGTATTCCCGAAGGTAAAACATCTGTATACAATAGCTAACCTGCGAAATGCCGCTGCATAAACCTTCTGGCAATGAAGTGATGGCTTAAGGTTATCTGTAAACCAGATTCCTAAGTCTTATACTTCACACACGGAGGATAAAATTGCCTCCTCCAGATAAAAGTCATGACTACAGTCCCGCGAACCAACATGAAATGTATGGTATTTCCCCATTGAAAGTGGAAGTTGCTACTTTTGGGACCAGTTTAGTACGTCAAGTATTTCGGCCTCGAGATAAAGGTGGTCTGTGGGGTTAATGGTTACGGCACCAATTTTGAGGTCGTCCGCAAACTTATATCAATAGGTGTTGCTGGCCGAAAAAGATAAATCATTTTAAGTAAATAAAAAAAGTACAGGGCCAAGAACGGATCCTTCAGGAACGCCACAGGGGACAGACACACTCGAAGAAAGTGATCCCTCAATGATGACCCTCTGTGTACGATTTTCCAAAAAGGAGGATACCCAATTCAGGAGTTTCCCTTCAATGCCACATGCAGAAATTTTATGAAGAAGTTTACGGTGCACCACAGATTCGAATGCTTTCCTAAAATCGAAGTAGATGGTATCAGAAGAAATACCAACATCTAGGGTCCACTCATCTAAAACCAGAAATAACTGGTGGGTCGCAGATCGACCAGACAGAAAGCCATACTGATCTGGCGCAATAATGGAGTCCCTACTGAAAAAGGGGAAGATGGAGTCACGGATAATTGATTCCATAACCTTACATGCAACAGGTGTGAGTAGACCCCTCAGCCATTTAATTTTACGTTATTCGGCTGGCTAATGAAAGAATTTGGACGATTTTCGGCTAGCCAATCTTAGCTGACAATTTTTTCGGCCGCTAACTGCTTAAGTCAATTTCGGCGGCTATCAGCTTAGCCTACACTAATTTTAGCAATTCCTTCCTACATTAAAATCGAAGCAACATAAAAAAAATGTTAGAAGCTAAAACATTATTATGTAGCCTATGCAGGTCTTTTGTTTTACGCCACCTCAAATTTTAAGTAGGCTATGTCAACACAATTTTAACACATGAAATACATTGCAAATCATAGCCTATACAGGGTGGTCCACAAAAAAATTATAATTCAGTCGACATTCATTAATGAGGTTGGTTAAAACGTTCTGAAAGCAAGGCCAGGCCTGCTCAATAGAATGGTGGACATCAAAAATAACTCTGTCCCAATTAACATCAGCGAGTGTTGTCTTGAGCTTTTCAATGTCCAGCTTTCCATTGCCAAAAGAGCGGTTAGGGTCAGTAGCATGGGTAATGCTGCAACCCATCAGCTTAACCTGGAAAGAGACCATACAGTGGTCACTATTTCCCATGTGTAAATCCACCTTCAAATCGAAAATCAATCTATCATCGTGTGAAAAGACAAGATCAAGGATATTGTCTCCACGTGTTGGCGCAAGTTGCTTCATGCCCAGGAGCGCAATCAATTCAAGAAAATACCTATGATGACTGTCGCTCGCCCAATTTTGGTACCAATCGACTGTGGTGAGATTAAAGTCTCCCAAGATAATATTAGAATGATCGCTGTTGATTGAGTGTACAATAAAAGTCCACACCTTCAAAATCTCCTCGTCGTTCCTGCTATCGGGCATGCAGTACAATATGAAGGTCAATTTATTTTGGGGCTCAGAACTGACGATACCTTCAACCTGATTCGAGATATCGCCAATTGGAATTGTAACACGGTGTAAGATTAAAAGATTAATTCTAATTCCTTTCTTGAAGGGCGCTCCCTGCTTGAGACCTGATGGTCGTGTAGGTGGTCGGAACCAGGACGGCCCAGGGATCGCAGGAAGGTCTTGTGACAGGAGGCAGCGGAACGAACCTTGACGGGAATCGAAGGAACATAAGAGGCCATGGACGAAGAAAATCCCGATGAAGCTGTTGCACTAGATATGGTTGACCTGATAGAATGTTCTTTCTTGAGTCGTAGTCGATCCACACGAAGACGGGAACTGCGTTGTCGTCAATGGATTTTTTTCCAACAGGCGAGATAGTAAGGTAGATAGTGCACAGAAGATCAGATCCATTACATTTACGATGGTGCTGGCAACAGGGATGAGGGTTGTAATGTTCTTTTGTCCCTGTTGCAAAGCCCAAGCAAACGCAAACACAAGCCATCGGAGTGGGAACATTCGGCGTTTTATTTGGAGGGAAAGGACCTTCGGGTGTTAAGGAATCGGAGGACATGATGCAGCGATAGGCGTTGTAAGGAATTTGCAACATTTTCTTTACGGTACTGGAGCTAGGCTACCTCCAAGCAACAAAACGCCAGATTTTTAAATCGTAACTGCCAACCCTCAACTTGGTGAGGTACGTATGGTGGGCAGGAGAAATTGAATTTTGCACTCAACATCATTGAAATCTTGGAATTGTCGAGAAAACCCAAGTGGTCTTACTGATGGCCTGAAATATTCAATTTCGAATTTATTTTTTAATAAATACCAAAATGTAAACGGCGCTACTGCGAAAAATTGTAACACACATCATTGTAGTTCGGCATAAAATCACGTAGATTATGTTAACCACACGTTTCATAATTTTTCTAGTCCTCTCACAAACAATAGGGGTACTTCACACAGTATAATAATCGATTTTATTGATGTCTGAAACTGTTTATAACTTGCAACAACGCAGGTTTGTTGCGTGTACGACGCAGGTTTGTTAGCGCTAATGTCGCTGTTTTCACATTTTTTTCTTCAAAGTCTGTCTTATATTTTCATAAAAGATGCTTAGCCTTTGATCTTGATAATGTTCAGATTCCAAATATTGGAATAATGTTCAGATTCGCTGTCTTGGCTCAATGCTTGAAATGATTGAAATGATTGAAATAATGTTCAGATTCGCTGTCTTGGCTCATTGCTTTAGCGCCATGTTGGAACTTTACTTGCGTAAATAAAAACGGTCGGCTAGTGGCTTGATCGTCTTTGGCGCCGAATTTGGCTGACCAAATTCTCCACCAACCAGTGAATTGGACGCTTGGAAATTCGGCTCTAAAACAAATCCTAAAGTGCCTTGCATGTCTAGCATTCTTCGAGGGTCCGCGCACAAAGCAAGTTTTAGCCGTTTCCGAAGTATAAAAACCCAAGCTTGAGAAATTATCGTTAGCATATCTCGAACTCGCAGCCACCCATCACCACGTTCTCCGAGAGAGCGATGTTCTCCTGCCGCCACAAATTGCGCCATATGGGGCAAAGGTAGAGGACATGCAAGTTAACTTAGTTGTACCTGAATTTCGTTTAGGCCATTTATTTGAAAGCTTAAATGTAACTTAAACTTGATTATCACAATCGGGGTAGGTTTTTGCAGGTAAAATAACCTGGGGGATGATTTTATAAAAACTTTAATTTCATTCCCATTTCAAGTTACAACTTTCAAAACGTGAATTTTTTGTTCCCAATGTAAAACCAAAGACTAGCATCTTAACCAGACAGCTAAAGGTTGCAGGTAAATCGTCGTCAGTGACATCATACGAGTTGAATTTTTATTCAATATTAGTTGCATTTTTGCGAAAATGTACTTCTCGTTTGAAGTTGGTGAAATTTCTTGATCGTTCTTGGTACTTGAGTGTTAAGCACAATTTGCTTAACGATTTTCTTTTTGTTGTTGCTGAAATCTAAAACCAAGATTTGTTGTAACCAAAATGAAACTGCAAACTAAACACTGTTTTGTAAATATTTTATTAACCAATGTTCAATAAATGTAAATAGAACTTCAGTCTGTTTCCAACCATTATTTACTTAGTTACTTAAAACTTAGAAAATTTTAGTTTAAAGGTTGTCTGCCAGTAAATGCACGTTTTTTCCCATGGTGGAAGCAAAGAATTACCTCTTGCCAAGTTAGGTTAGTTTATTAAAGCATTATTCCGAGTAGTCGCTCCCTCCTTGAATAGTGGCCTGCTATGCTTGTTGTCCTGAAATCTAGCAAAATTGGAAAGAAAGACCAGTAGCGTAACCTTGCAATACAGTATCCGCACCAGTACGATTAGTGACGTTTGCCGGCACACAGTTTTGAGCCGACGCTGCTACAGCGTGACATAACGTTGGGCTAAAAGGAACAACAGTAAACTGTTCACTTTGAATTTTCGCGCATCGTGGCATGCTGAAGAGCGACAGCTGATGGCGAGAAGAGGAGGCAACACATGCAAGTCCCAGATGCGAAGAGGCACGGCCAGTGGCGGATCGACGACGTCGAGGAACAGAACCGGCTGAAAAGGGCATACCTCTGACGGCAGATTCGGGAAGTAGAGGCGGTTTTAAATCCAAAGATTGTATCATTTGTAATGCTATATTCGTGAATGTTGGGAACATATCATCTGTTATTAAATAATTGTCCTCCGTAGCCGAGTAACAATGAACCTCCGTTAACTTATTGTTTCCGTTCCACAATTAAATCGAAATGTTATATTATAATTGTAACTTATCTAATATAATATCTTCTATTAAATATCATGTACACATTAACATCATTAAAAATTTATGTGCGTGCGTGAACTTGTGCTCTTCTAGAATTAAGGCACCTACAAAATATGAGAGTAGTGCCAAATGAAGGATTATTATATTACGCTTCAGTTAAGCCTATTTTCATTGCTGTAACTTGAGTTTATTACCCTCAAATTCGTGTATAACTGGCCCGAAAACTGCTCATGATGTCAAAATTTAATCAGGAAAATTTTGAAATACTGATTCATGACGTCAAAGTTTAATCAGGCAAACTCTAAAACACTGATTCATGACATAGAAGTTTAATCAGAAAAACTGAAATACTGATTCAAGACATCAAAGTTTGATCAGGCAAACTCGAAATACTGATTCATGACGTCAAAGTTTGGTCGGCACACTCTGGAATACTGATTCATGATGTCAAAGTTTGATCAGGCATTATTCAGGGAACTTATCAAAGAAACTAACCTAAAAGAACAACATTTTGTGCTCATCCTGCACATAGATCTTAAAATTGCTTTTGCTACAAATGACTAAATGCACGGAAAAGCAAACTTAAGTTTTAAAAGCCTACAAAACTTCCGCGTTTCTGAAGCATGGAGGTTAATTGAATTGAGTGAGCACAGAAAGTGATTTTCACGTAAACTATTTTTAAATAAGCGATTTTCTTGCATTGCTCTCTCAATCTTTTATTTAGCACTGCTCTTACCTTCATAGGGGCCCTACTTCCAGACGAGTAGGCATAAAAATGTGGAAAGAAACGTTAACAGATTGTATGTTTTGAATGATGTAGGTGAAATGCTATTCATTGTAATTAATTTGCGTGGAAATAATCGGTATATTGATTTTGTCATGAGCTGCAGAGCAAAGGAATTACATGAAGCATGGATCGACGCCAATAAAGTGAGCAAAGCGAATTAACGACATGGGTAGGTTCACTAAATGATGTGGATAATTATACAGATAGCATTGTTATCACGCCGACGACCCCTTCAAAATCTCAATGTGACTTGTTACTACATACTTGCTAGAGAATGCAAAACATCATGACCCAAACACATGTAAAGTGAAGCGACTTCGACGTAGACTATTTAAATAGTTATATAAGGTAGTGTTGTTACCACTACAACATCACCGTCGAAATCTCAATGCGACTAAATCTTTGCTGCGAGAATGCAAGATAGATCCATCGTGTAAACACATAAAAAGTGGCTTAGTCGACTAGTTAATAAGCTATACAGGTAGCATTGTCATCACGGCAACGACACCTTCGAAATGTCAATGCGACTCGCGACTAAATCCTTGCTAAGAGAATGCAAAAGAGATCATCGTGCAAACACATGCGAATCGACCGGTTGAATCAAGAATTTATAGGGTTTGGGAGGAGAATTTGTGACCGAAACATCTTAAGATACATTCACATTAGTTCAGTCTTAAGTTTATAGAGGGCGCCAAGTGTTTTATGTGGGAATTTCTACTCAGTTTTTAGCCTAAAAGTAAACTAAACTAAACGAAACTACCTTATGTTCAATTATTATTTATCCTAGCTTACTTGTCATTTAGTTTACTTTAGATTTGGGCTGAAAAATGAGCAAAAATTACCACATAGAGAACACGTGGTGCCCTCTGAAAACTCAGGACTGAACTATTGGGGACAAATCTAACGTGTTTCAATAGGGACTTTTTAGAGTTACAAATTCTCCTCTTGGTTGAATCAACATTACAAAGTCCCGTATAAGACCCTCGAATGTTATGAGTATCAAGCTGAATGTGGATAACATACTTTCAGCATGCCTTGCAGTACACATATGGTATACGATTTAATGACCACCACTTACTTTTTTTCTTGCAGATTATTTGAGTGACTAGCGTGTCACTGCATTTAGCATACACAATTCCTCGAGTTGGCCCAGTTCCAGAAATCGTAGTGCAAAATATATCTACGGAAGGAACCATTATAGTCTGAATTTCCGTGCTTAAATAATCATACAAGTCTGGTCCAAGCTTGAGATTAAACCCAGGTCCCCCAGCACCATCCGGAGTGCCTAATCTAACGTCGAGCTTGTAACCTAAAAAATACATAATAAATCAATGTATCAAGCAATAATATGTAGAAGCAATTATCACCAAAGAAACCCACCAGTTCGAAGTTTTGCAGCTTTTGTATAAAAAGGGACTACATTTCCGAGTTCACACACGCACGCGAGCGCGTATGGTGCGAATTCAGTGGGAACATTCTGTGTAACAATGAAATCTGCAATGAAACGTTTTTGGCGGGGGTGAGAAGGAGGACTTTAAAGTAGAGCACTCGGCAGAAATCTTAAAGGTAGAGTTATTCGAACGAAGCTTGTACGGAGTGTTTTTCGAATTTAAGCCGAATGATGTACACGTAACGTTCAGAATTGGTTATTTTTTATGTGAAAACATAAGGGAAAACTTCCCGAGCTTCTTGCGAACTTATTTTATAGGGAAGAACCCATTATACATATAAAGAGTCAAAGCATAATATGGTAAAATACAAAACAGGCAATGGGATCCTATTTACAATATTAGCAACATGTAAATGCTTAACGTTGTGGAACAAAAATAAAAAATTATGTATATAAATATATACAGGGCGAGTCAAAAGTATCGACCCAGTGGATTTTGCAGCCGCATGAATTGGTTTAGCAACCAAACAACCATTGATCATTGGTCACTACGGAGGGGGCCACGTTTTGAGATCATCCAGGGGTGCCCCCACCCTGCCCCCCTTAAATAAATTTTCCACTTGCGGTTCCTTTAGGAATAGGGCATTGGACCCAATTTGAGATATGTGCGGGCAGTCAATTCTTGGTGAATGCAGAAAAAAGCAAGTAAATTGGTCAACAATACCATAAGCTATAACCAAAACACATTGGTGCAAATGTTGGCTTCAGTGCATAAAATAATACCCTGAACAGTTGTGTGAATCGGTTTATCGCATGTAATTATTACAGTAAGGAATCGCAAACGCGAGTGTGCGGCAAGCATACGTTTGTGCACATGTTTGCAGCACATGTAGCAACTAGCATCCGATCTAAAGGAACCGGAGTGGAATATTTTATGGGGGCAGTGGTGGTGGGCAACCCTGCTTGATCTTAATACCTGTTCCCCGAAGTGTCCACAAGAAGGACTTCTTTCTTGCTCACTGATCTTGGGATGGGAGGCACCAGTCACTAGTTGACGTAAACAATATGTTTCTATAGCAGACAGCACAATTTGTTGAAACTGTTCGAACCTCGACAGGCGGTTCAAGTTTGTTACACTAGTTTGTTACAAGTGCACAAATACCTGCAAAACATGTGCTAGGCTGACCCTTATCAATTTCGTTATGTTGGCTATTCCTACTGCTCTTTATTACATGCAATCAACCAATCCACAGAATTACTCAGGGTATTATTTTATGCAATAAAGCCAACATTTGCACTAATGTGTTTTGGTCATAACTCGTGCTATTGTTGACCGATTTATATGCCGTTTTCTGCATTCATCATGAATTGACTGCCCGCACATATCTCAAATTGGGACCATTGCCCTATTCCTAAAGGAACCGGAAGTGGAAAATTTATTTAAGGGGGGACAGGGTCGGGGGGCACCCCTTAATGATCTTAACATGCAGCCCCCTCCTCGGTGACCAATGACCAATGGTTGTTTGTTGGTTAAACCAACTCGTGTGGGTGCTAATTCCACTGGGTCGATACTTTTGACTCACCCTGTATATATATATACACACACACATATAAAGTCTATGAGCAAAAAGGAAAACCTACAATTCAGAAAGAAACGATTAATTAGCAAATTTAAGAATGAACATATTAAGAAGAGACTAGCATTAAAATAGCTATTCATTAAGATGTATAAAAAACTGTTTTAAAGTAAACGCAAATTTTTTGGTATTTTTCACCTGCTTGATTAGAGGGAGGCAGTTCCAGTTTTTTACAGCCGAGTAGGTGAGATTGCGTTTTGCATGGTCAGTTCTATACCTGGGTAAAACGAGCTTATCATAATTACGGGTGTTGTAGTCGTGACAATGATGGAAGGTTTTCACACGGATAAGTCAGTTGAAGCAAGTCCGAGTTTTGCTGGCAGTGTAAACAAGGCTGTGCATATAAAGACAAACATTGTACTGATAAAGTTGAGCAACCTTAATAATTTCAAACTTCCTAAACAGAGGCAAAGAGTGGTAGTCATAAATTGCCTTAGCAATACTTCTTACTACTAGTTTTTGAAGTACAAGAATACGTTGTAGCTTGTAGTGAGAAACTGCACCCCAAACAGTAATCCCGTATAAAATTAAGGGATAGACAAATGCAAAGTATAGAATTCTTAATAATTTAGATGGAACAAATCCTTTCACTTTATAGACAAGATAGCACATCCTCTGGCAACTTTATTGCACACCTAATTAATTTGTGGTGTCCATGAAAGGATATCTTCAAGGACAATACCTAAAACACGAACATTTCTCACTCTTTCGCGTACGACGTCCGAGATTTTGATGACGTGTGCCTTATTTTGATCAATTTGCGCAATTTTTTGACTCGAACCCATTTTCATGTATTTAGTTTTCTTCGCTTTTAATGACAATTCAGTCAAAGAAGTGGGTAAATCTTTTAAGATCAAAGTTAATGTGGCTGATAAGGACATACAAGTCTTTTCCGCAATATTCTAACGTGGTATCATCTGCAAAGCAAACTACGAACGACTATTTTACTTTACGAAAAAATATCATTAATGTACACCAAGAAAAGTATTGGGCCTTAAGATGGACTCTTGCGGCACTCCACAAGTAATTCCTAGCAGTGGAGACTGAACTCCATTTGAAAACAACGCTCGTCATATTACTGTGAAAGTTTGTCAAATTATAGTCACAATTCCGAGAATTATGTAGAATATTACCGCTAAACTTCACAACGAAGACACTTTCAATGTCTTCGAATTTTCAATGGCAAACTGCTATCTTCCTCAGGCACTTTTGACAAAGTATCGGCCTCTTTACACCTACATCGTCTGCTACGAATTTCTAACCGCCAACATCGTGTGCTACGAATTCGTAACTTCCGCTCCACGCAGCCTCCCGTCTTTTGTGGGCAGCGCGCTCACTACCTCGCCTCAAGCTTCCACTGTCAGCTAAGCTGTTGTTTTAGGTCCCTTCCAAAGATGTTTCCAACCCGGGGAAATGCAGGCCCTTGAATGTTCATCAATGACGCACCTCCAATTTCATGCAATCGGATGGCTATCGATGCTAAGCTATGCTATGAAACAGGTAGGCCTATATTACACCCAGAGGAAAGTCCTGGGTTTGAGTCCAAGGCCCTGGAATCAGTTATTTCCCCATTGTTAGGGACAAAATACATTTATTCCATGTCGTACAAGTTACAGCACTCCAACACCCCTTGGTTCCGCTGGGTGTAGTGTAGACCTATGGTATACACTGTATAGGCCTATACCATCGATCACTGCCTGTTGTAGCCAGCCTGTTGGGGTCAAGAGACCAAGTTATCTGGCCTTTCTTGGTCACGGTTTGGGGTTAAGGGACTAAGAACAAAGTTTGGTCACAATCTGGGGCCAACAGTTAAGTCACAAGGCCTTAATTTGGTCCTGTATGTTTCATGATAAAAGGCACAACTGGGAACAACTGGGAATCTAGTGGGGCCAACAAAATTGGTCCCAAAAAGGCCCCAGTTTGATCCCACCCGTGACCAAATTTTTCTATAAGGGGATGATATTGTTCGGTTTGCAATCCGTACAATGCTGGATCTAATTTCGTGATGAACTTATGCGTTGGACTTGTAAAAATTACTTCATCATCAACTAAAATATCGAGGACGTACCAACACATTCATGGTAAATTAATCTGGACTGTATTACTTCATGACCGATATCTGGCTGAGTCTAATTGATGCTGATTATTTTGGGATGTAAAATAACTCTGCAAATAAATACCACGAATGATCTACAAAAGTGAGTCTTCATTTAATTGGGAGATAGAGATTCGACCCGGTGGACTCTGGGATTAGAGTCTGGGGGCAGCCTATTGATGCAGTACGGCCGCCCGCCAGTCGTGTGTTGCTCAGGGGACTCTGGGCAAGTTCGACTCCTTTATAGCTGGTGGTAGTGGTAGCATAAAGTACCCAGTCCTTCGAAACGCCAAGGGCTGATGGTCTTCAGCATCTTTATAAATCACGGTACGGAGTGCTGTGAGGGTATGATTTTATTAAGCAGCTGGTGCAGACCCCAAGTGTTGCTTCTAGGTTAGTGGTTTGTCTTTTTTTTTTTCGCATTTAAGAAAGAGGGCAGGAAATTCAACAGGCAGTGCACTAGTGTGTTTTTTTAATTTCGCTCAAGCATTTTATCATATAGTAAATTGGACATAAATTCCGAAAAATTCCGAAAAATTCCGAAAATTTTTTGTAACGTTTAAAATTCATCCTTGTACTAAAAAGATTTGTAGGTAATTTACAACTAGGGCCGTTTTCTGAGTAATCATAAAACTTGGGGGTTTTAATTATTTTTTTCCCGGACCAAGAAAAATTATTGTAGCATCGAATTTAATCCCCTTAAGCCTAGTGCATTGACGCTTGGATTTTGTGTGAAGGTTAAAAAAAATGTTTATATTGTGTAACTTAAACGAAGGGTAAAAATGGTAGAGTATGAATTGTGTGAGGATATTTCTAACACGGAACTAAAAAAAATCTGCACAGAATTTGGTCTATCAGTCAGTACTGTTAAAACTGCAACGCTAAGAACAATTCGAGCTGCTTTAGATGCTCAGAAACTTGATCTCAGAGATTGCTCGCCCCAATTAAGGAGTCTAGGGAACAACATGGCAAAGTTGACGTGATGATCCCGTATCAGGTTGCTTCGGGTTGTAAATGATAAATTGAAGTTAGCACAATTAACTCAAATTCATTATCAGGAAGTAAGACTTAAGCAAATGGCTATTGAAAAGAACACCGAACTTAAAAAAAGTTGGAGAATCAAAATTCAGTTGATCCAATTGCAGCCAGCCATTCTGCGAGGAAAAATATCTGCAAACTTATGCCTAAGTGGGGTGCTACAAATGAACACGATATCTCTGAATACTTGTTGCAATTCGTGCGTACGGCCAAACAAGTTAAGTTGCCTGACAACGAATGGACCCTTGAGTTACAAGGTTTAATGGGTATAGTTTTCACCCAGGTATGTGTGCGTTTATCAGAAAATGATGCAGTTAAATACAATACGGTAAAAACTGAATTATTGAAACAGTTTAAGTTAACTCCTGATTCTGCTAGAGTTAAGTTTTGTAGCTATGCTAAAGTAAACGACCAATCATATTGCAAATACGCATGTGGACTGATTTGGCCGAATCTACTGAAAATTCGGAGAAAATTAATAACTTAGTGTTACTAGAACAATTTCTTTAAATTGCCCAAACGCTCCGAGATTCTGGCTTCAGGATAGGCCTGACATCAATGATGTGGAGACTGCAGCTACATACGCTGACGAGTGTGTCTTAAGACGTTCAATTTCTAATCAAGAAAAAGAAATTAAACATGCTCCTGTCAATACTAGTCAACATGCAGATAGGCCTACCATTAAAACTAATGATAGCCAATCAAGACAGAAAAAAAAGGGTAGTGAAATTGTTAACAAAGGTAACGGTTTGGGTAATGTGACCCCAGCTTCAAGCAAACCTAAGTCTGCAGGTAATGAGCCGCCTAAGGAAAGCTCAGGCGGCAATAAGCACTGTGACAAGCCACGCAGTGAAGCGACAGTCACCTGTTATAGGTATAAAAAACAGGGCACGTAAAAAGAAATTGCCCCATGTTAGCAGATAAAGGGGAGGTCAACTTGTGCCATACTTTAGGTAAAAAGTCCCATACTGTATTAGATAAATATATTACCAAATTGTCTGTAAATGGGCTATCCTGTAGGCAATCCTGTGGGCAATCCTGTAGGTTGTTGCGCGATATTACTTCTACGGATGATGTAATACATAGGAGGTTGGTCCTACCTCACTAGTTTACACGTGAATATAATCACTGTAGAAATGGGTTCAATGCTCAAACCACTGCACATGCTATTGCATGGATTAATGTAGAAACACCCTATGGTCAAGTGGAAACTGAAGCAGCTTTAGTCACCGATCATAAGAGGGATAATTAGGGGTTCCCTCCCAAACAATGTTAGAAGAAAGAAGTATGAAAGCTGCCATTCCTCTTGTTAATGCTGTGACGTCGTTCACAAACTAGGGTTAACAATTACTCCAGACATTGAAATTACTTCTTCATTGGAAGTGACGGCACAAGTCGAAAATGAATTAGACTCTAGTGCAAGCGGACGCTAGTCCTAGTCTAGCTAAAATTATTTCTCTTGGTCCCCAAAATAGTTCTATTCTTGGCCCTAGTGCTAGTCAGTTTAGCGAACTCTTCAAGATTTCTAAGGAGAAGTTTAAGGAAATGCAAGAGAAAGACGAAAGTCTAGAGTTGTGCTGGGCAGCCTTAAAACTCCCAGATTCTCAGCAAGATGAGAATGAAAGGTTCTTCGTGGAAAAAAGTCTATTGCATCTTAAAGTCAGTTCCAAAGCTCAAAGCTCCGTGTTTGGAAAACCAGCTTGTTCTACTAAAGGAATGCAGGACTCCGATTTTGCATACTGCGCATGTAAATGCATGGGCAGGACATTTAGGTACAACTAAAACACAAGAAAGAATTCTAGCCCAATTCTTTTGGCCTAAAGTGTATCAGGATGTTGAGCAGTTCGTTATGTCATGTTTGACTTGTCAATGCCAACGGCAAGTCAGATAAACCCCCAATTGCCTCTATGGCATTGGTGCCTATGACGAGTGGAACCAATGGAAAGACAGATTATAGACATAGTAGGGCCAGTTAGGCCTCGTACTAAGGCAGAGTACCTCTATATTCTCACCATGTTAGATACAGCCACTCAGTCCCCAGAAGCTATCCCTTTAAAACAAACAGATAGTCAGTCAGTGGTTGATGCTTTACTAGAGGTATTTTTTAGGATTGGTTTCCCGGGAACAGTGCAGTCTGACCAAGGAAGTTGCTTCGTATCAGAATTAACTAGTCTCTTTCTAGAGAAGTGAGGTATAAAGATAGTGCACTCTTCAGTGGTACATTCACAAATTAATTGTCGAGAGGTTTCGCAGAACACTGAAGGCAGTGCTTAGAGCAGTCTGCCAAGATGGGAAAGCTGTCTGCCTGGTGCAATGCTTGCACTTAGAACTGTGCCAAATGAAACCACCCGTTTCACCCCAAGTGAATTGGTTTATGGCAGAAACAGAAGTCCTCTGAACCAGACAGAGGAAAATTGGGTAGAACCTAATGTTCATCCTAGTGTTCTGGAACATGTAATAGATTTATTACAAAGGTTCAAATACGGTCGTGAAATAGCACAGGAAAATTATGAGGAAACTCAGTTGAGCAACAAGAAGTACAATGACCAGAAGTCTGAACAACGCAGGTTTAAGCCTGGTGACATGATTATGGTCTTGAAACACTCTAGAACTTACAAGCTAGAAGTCTATTGGGAAGGTCCTTATAATGTCATTGAAAAATATTCAGATATTCAGAACTAGTGGGAAGAAAAAGGATACTGTGTTCCATGTGAATATGTTAAAAGTCCTATCCCAGGCAGCATGGGTACGTTTATTTAACGTTGAAATATTTTGAAGGACCGTATTTCCACCAAAATTCAACTATTTTTTCAATTTTATCGTTGTTTTGGTTGAAACTAGCTACGTTGAAAAAACGGTTATTTTCCCCCATTCAATTGTGGTGAAATATGAAGTAGCAGGAAACGTAAATAATACTTTGAAAATTGGTTGAAAATATCTCATTCAATAGTGGTGAAGTATCGGGTAGCAGGCAACATAAATAATAAGTTGAAAATAGGTTGAAAATAACCCGTTCAATTGTGGTGAAAAATCGGGAAGCAGGAAACGTAAAAAATACGTTGAAAATTGGTCGAAATATTTTCAGCCAATTTTCAACGTATTATTTACGTTTCCTGGTACTCGATATTTCACCACAATTGAATGGGAGCAAATAATCGTTTTTTCAACATGGCCAGCTTCAATTACACGATGATAAAATTGACTAAATAGTTAAATTTTGGTGGAAAGACGGTTGAAAATTGGTTGAAGATTTTTCGGGCATGTTTCTACCTAAATTGAACGATTTTTCCATGTTTATTGCTGGTCCTAGTTGTGTTGTAAATGCAATACTTTTCTATGTAAATTCGCCAGTTTATTTGTGTGAGTGGCAAACGTCAATTTCAAGCAGAAAATGATTAAAATGTAATAAAGAAAACATTGTTCAGTTTCGTTGAAAACGTGGCGAATTTCTACATAACTACTCCTGCAGCAGAAAGTTTGAAAATGCGGAGCAGTATTCGTTGTTTCTTGTAGCAAGCAAACGTCATTCATTGGCATCACGTGACATAAAATTCAAACAAAAGACGGTCATGGGAGTGCTCTTACTGTTTTCCAAATGTATAATATATTTTACAGGCCTAACTCTTTTAAAATATAAAAAGAGCTACTACCAGAAAATGTTCTATATAGTTTAAAGAGCTTGTGTCCTATAGAGATTCTACAGAAGTTCCATTAAGGTTTTTAAACTTTTTTACTCAACTGTCCGTTTTTCTCCCTCTATGGCCAAATATGTAAAGCTATTATCTACATAAGATCATAGAAATCAAGAAATCAAACAAGAATTTCATAAAGAAATACATAAACTGCTTATGACAAAAAGATTATCAAGCTGGATGTATCAAGCTCCAAGTTTGAGCAAAAGAGCAATGTTGTTGCTTGCCGCCCCCTGCGCCTGGCTCCTCCCCCCTCTCTAAATACCCCCCTGCAGTTGAAGAACGGAGAACACAATCACTACGCATAGAAGCCTTCATAACCATTGCTCTTATTATTAAAAGCGACGTAGTACAAATCAACTAAATAGGTCTAAACATTCAGGCATGCAATACGACCATGGTCGATTTTTTTTGGGAGGAGGAGGAGGAGGAGGAGCAACAACTACCATCCCACCATCACACCCAAGAAAAACATCTCATTCTGAAAAATGGACCTCAGTTGAAAATACTTAAATTTATAAAACAAAATGTAAATGAATTAATATTTTGGCAAAGCTTGGGTGTGGGTGGGGGGGGGGGGGGAGAATTTGTCCTTAAATCCGTTGATCACATCTAGACACCAATGAAACAAGGTAATGTACTTTGTTTCTATAATGCTCCAAGCTGCACATTGGATGAAAAATCTGACACTCTTGCTATCAAAGAACGCTTGCTATTATGAAATCGCAACATTATTATTTTCATAAACGAAAGAGAAAGCTCTCTATTGGGCTAAAGTTTACATTAGGCACATACTCGATATCCTTACGATATTGATTTCAAATGGCTCCAACACCTACCTAAATTCAGGGACAGTTGGTTTTAGAGTGCGGAAATGTGTTAAAATGACTTAAAACGGTCGATTTGTAGCGCCACAATCCGTACATCTATACGGTGTTTGCGTTCACTCGCCGAGCCGGCAGGGTACCTTATATTTTCTTTTCGTAAACAGTTCCGATAGGCGAGTTGTTATTGTCAGTTTCGTGCAAGAATTTCATACAGAAATACATACACTGCTTATGCCAAAAATCGCAACATTATTATTTTCATTGACGAAAGACAAAGCTCTCTATTGGGTGGTTCCGGTAGGCGGGTTGTTGTTGTCAGTTTCGTGTGGTTTTGTTGTTATTGTCAGTTAGGTTAGGTAAGTTTGGGGTTTTGCATTTCGTTCTGAGGTAGTTAACTGGTTGGGGTTTGGCATTTCATACTGGGGCAGTTAACTGGTTGGTTAGGTTATGTTAATGACGATTTAACGAGTTTCCGCAATTTGGGATCAATTTGTAGTGCCTTCCATGAAAATTAAAGGTAGGTTTTTTTCACTTTTTTCGAATTTCGGGCCATGTGCGTAAAGGGAACATGGAAAGAAAATGGGCTCTCGTCCGATTTTTTTTAATGAACTAAGAATTACCTGCTGAGTAATGTTTTCCTTCTCCATTTTTGGGGCAAACGCACCATTTGGCCGTGGTGAAGGTCCAAAATTAGCACCGCAAGTGAAACGCCAAACCCCAACCAATTAATTACCTCAAGTGGAAGTCTAGTTGTAAGGACCAAGAAGATTCGAAATGTATGGAAAGGAGGAGGAATCATTAGGATCGTTGAGTTGTCCACAGTCTGTACTGAACGAAATGACTGATCGTAACACTCTGTCCCAGGGAAGGATGGCGAGGATCCTAGAAGAGTTTTTCTCTCAGTGATCTCAGGTCCAGACCAGTAGAGGTCTGTCCGCACGGGAATAGGGCATGTGTTTAGGAAAGGTGGTGATGCGACTCAAAACCAGGGAGGCTGCGTAGAATCAATGCGTAGCAGGTAGCAATGCTGATTCGGCTATAAATGGTATCAGCATTGAAGGAGGTCGTCTGTGACTGGTAATCGTCTTCTGGTCACCGAGATGTCCCCCCCTCACTCTGCGGAGCAGGCAAGGGAGGAGAAAGATGGATCGAGGAACATGAATGTTTCCTGGACTGAAGCCAGCCGTAGAACGGGATCGACCTGGCGAGATGTGGCCCAACCCAAGCATCTGCAGAGGATCTACGTTGGGATGGCAGGAATGCTTTGAAAGCATAACAAACCTTTAGGAGCGGGACCGCAGTTGGAGGAACTGAGGAGTAACAAAGGAGAAGACTGACCTGAACAGACGGACAAAGAAGGCAATCCGGGCAGATGGACCGGAATGGAGGTGTAAGTGTAGCAAGGAATGCAGTTGGTCACAAGCTGAAGGGAACCGAGAGTGAGGATCGTTGTTAAGCGAATCGTTGCCAAACGGATCGTCGCCAAGTGGAACTGACCTGTGGCTAGTCCAACCGGAATGATGCACGAACTACCCTGTAGGGAGAGGATCGTAGCCAAATGGATCGTTATCAAGTGTATCGTTACCAGGCGGAGCGTGTCCATGATCTGAGTCTTGGCTAGCCGGAATAATGCACGAGCCGCTCCAGACAGAAACCAAGAGCGCACCCCAAACATAGGAGGATGTGAAGGGGCCCAAGGAACGGTTTAATAGCTTCATAGCTTGGCAAACCGCAGTGCTGAAAATATGGTATCGTGGATAGAGAGGCAGCTGTAGAGGAGCGCCGAGGCGGCGTGCGGGGGGGGGGGGGGAGGAAAGAGAGAGAGACAGTAACACGGTTCCAGACCGAGCGGATCACAGGGAGTAACTGCGAGTCAAGGTGGAATCAAATCTCCCCCCCAATTGTCGGTGGAAGAGTCACATTGGACTGGGGTAATCTGTGCACAGCCTCGTCATCAGAAGGCACAAGAGCACAGGATCTGAAAGAAAAAATGATCGGCAGAGCAGCCAAACTGGTCCGAGGCAACCTGTGCACACCCTGACCACGAAAGGACGAGAGGGGCACAGGAACCGGGGGGACCGCTACCCGACTATGGACCAGGCGGATCGTGGCGGATAGAGGCGGCTCGTGGGCCAAAACAGAATCGAAACCATTCCGCCAATTCGGAGAAAAACTAAACAAGCCACAGTTTCCCTGGGCACACCAATAACATCAGAGATGGTAAGGGGCACAGGAACCGGTGCCGGAGAATCCGACGTTCCAATCCTTCGAGAAGCAGCTGGAAGAAGCAACCACTTCGCGTGGTGCCAGAGAAAAAGAGACAAGGATCGATGCTGCACCAGCTTTTATATAGGGAGGACTGCGTCCACACATGCGCAGTGGAACAACTATGGGACTGGCAGGGAAGCCAACTTTCTTAATCTGGAAGCAGCAATGAGAACCCGAGAGAGTGCAATAATAAGGGTAATGTATATTTTCGTGGCAACCAAAAAGTTAATTAATGTCGCACTATCAGTAACATAGTCACCAAAACCAGTAAGTCAGTCTAAACACCATAAACGTATCGCGAACACCCCTACCAAAATTCATAACATTCTGACCAATAGTTTTGGAGAAAAAGGAACACGAATTTGAAAAATTATGATTTTCGGCAAATCGCGACAAAACATCGGCGCATCACATGCATTTGAAGGAGTCGAATTGTCTAAAAACTGCTTTATGGGTAATTCACACGGAAAAATTTAAAGTTTTGTTTTAAGTGTTATAGCGTAGGCCCTTAAATACACATATTTAAAAAATAACAAATAATTGAATATTTTGCACCACCCCCACCCCACACCACTACCATCTTACCTTAATCCTGCAGATATGTGACACTTTACAAAATCACAGCTTGTTGAAGCGGAGAGTGTTTAGCTCCTTATGCAGTGATATTGGGGTTTCTTTGTCACAGCATCATGCCAAAACTACTGAAGCGAATTTGATGGAATTTTGTGTGCTGACTAAGGGCAACCGGGAGAGTGACAGTTTTCAGATCGAAAATCAGCTTTACTTTGGGCAGGAAACTAAGATAAATGTTTCTGAGATTGTTAGAAACCAACTGTTAGGGGAACCACTGTCAATTGATAGAAACAGGTTTTGGTTTGCGTTATTGTAATAGCATGGATTTCACGTTGAATAATGCATTGTAGAAACAAACAAAGAATGCAACAGTATTTAGGATTAACAATCAAGTTCACAAGGACAATGCAATGAAAAATTATTTCAAAGTTAAAGAATAAAAATTAAACAGTCTGGGGAGAAAATTGCCCAGGCTTCGCAACAACGGAGGGGCGGGGGGGGGGGGGGAGGAAGGGAGGGAAAAGAAAGAATAAGGGAAGGAGGGAAAGAAGCTGGGACGGAGTGGGGGAGGGGATGGAGGGAGAGGCGGGAGGATCAACAACTAGGTGCAACTGCCCACCTACCTCGGGGAAACAGCTCTTCCGCTCCCTATATATACTCTCGAGCTCCGTTACTGTATGTTACATGTAATGATGGGGGCACTAACCTGTTAGAAGTGGTTCACGGCCTTCCATGTAAGGTTGAGATGTGCCATAAAACGTTTTCAAATCAGGAACAATTGGGAATTCTCTGAACGTCCTACCAATACTTTCACAGAAAGCTTTAGCTTCATCGTACGTTTTTTTTAACTCTGCAAAAAAATCAAGATTGTCACGTGGCCATATTGATAGCTACATTACA
>JAHWFP010087268.1:0-17575 GCA_023313725.1 Lithobius niger
GGAATTGGCGGTTGCTTTTACTAGTTTTGGTTTTTGATATGATATCACTTCTTTTTTTTTAAATTGTGTATTAGGCTCAACCCAACTAGCCTGCAGATTTATAATAATGTGCCATGTCAACTATAACTTGAGTCGCCATTTTTACAATATTTTAATTTTGTATTACTCCTTTATGCAGAACCATTCTCTAATTAGTCACCTCTTTATCAGTTTCTGTTTTTGTTTAAATGTTTTTGTATTTAGTTCATATCACTCCTTTGTGAGGCCGAACCAGTCTCAACTTGGTGGCCTCTTTACCACTTTTTGGCTTTATTTTGACATTTTGTTTGTTTTTCGTGAATTGGACGTATGCACAATTTCTTTGGCAACGGTGTTTATATTTGTGACGACACACTAGCGTATGTCTAGATACGCACGTCAGTATACACGTTGTCATTGTCCGAACTTTGACCTTCCAATCATAGACGATGCCGACAGTACTAACAATGCTTATAACAATACTTTCGTACTTACGCGCCCTCCCACGCCATTCCCGTTACACCCCAGGCTGTAAACCAGAAAAGGTATGCAGTTCGCATATCGTACTGCCGCCATTCGTCCAATTCCATAGCTGGAAGCTTTCCCGTTATCTCGGTATCGATGAATAATTATCCTGTTAGAATTAACATGGGAATGAGTGGACTAGAATTAGGTAGGAACTATAGTCACACATTTGCAACGTTATTGAGGGTCAGATTTTGCATTGAAAGCTGCTTAGCTGCCATTCCTTAACGAGTTAGTTTTCGTCAGGTGGGTCATTGCTCTCCATTTTACCATATTTTAAGCTTTTGTACCGCATTATATTCCCCCAAGTGCATGAGATGTAACCAACTATGTTTCAGGATATTAAACACTAACGCTATGGCGTCGCGCTAGAATGGTTTACCTCCACGACAATTAAAGTGATGTGATGTTTGTTGCCTAACTTGGCGCGACACACTAGCGTGTGTCTAGATAAAATAAATTCACCCGTCTTAAAGACGGGCTGTAAGCTAGTTAATGGATAAGGAAAAGGAGAAAAATGGAAGTTTAATTATCAATTTAATAATGTCGCATTGGTGAGACAGTGCTTAAAGTTTTTTGTTTTTTTTAATTGTGGATACTTAGGGAATGTGCTTTAATCTATAAAGGAACGAAGACATCTTGCTGATAGTAGTTCTACTAAAGTCTGATGAGATTTCAGTATGTTTTCACAAATGATGAAAATATTCGGGTTTATACATCAGCTTATTTTAGCGAGTGGTCATTTTTTATGGCCGGGGGAAGAGGGGGGGGGGGGAATTGAAAACGTGATCACCAAATTTTCAATGACCCCCCCTTCACTTCGACACCCTCTAAAAAATGTTTAGTCCTCCCACTCAAGGTAAAAAAATATTGTGAACCCCCACACACAAAAAAAAGGTTCTTTTCATATACCTATTGAGACTGTATGATTTCCTGTAGGCAAGATTAGTGCTGTAGCCAGATTAAAGGCCGGTTGCCACCAAATTAGCATTGCAGCATCTAGGACTATCGATTTCTTTCTCGCAGGAAGCAAAGGAATGCACAAAGCAAAACTTTTAAACGCTACAAACAAGCCACGTGACTCCTTAATTATTGAGTAAAAATTTGGTACGCCCTCGTGCACCTGTAAACAAGCTATAAAGCTTAACGATATGAGTGTCACTAGATGTCGCCACTGAAAAATATAAAGAAATTCCCCTGGCACCATCTAGTGACACTAATATCGTTAAGCTTTACAGCTTGTTTCCAGGTGCACGAGTGCATGCCAAAGTTTTACTCAATAATTAAGGAGTCACGTGGCTTGTTTGCAGCTTTTAAAAGTTTTGCTTTGTGCATTCCTTTGCTTCCTGTGAGAGAGCACTAAATAGGCCTAGATGCTGCAATGCTAATTTAGTGGTAACCGGCCTTTAAATAAGTAGATCTCCACACCGACGGTTACCATTGGTTGTAAGGAAACTTGTCTCGTTTTTAACGAAAAGACACTTTGATTTAAAAACGATCTAAAAAATGAACGGCCACTTACAGGACACTGTCGACGCCGCCACCGCTGCCTGAAATTTTTGAAAGTCGCCGCTGCCTTTCACGCTGCCGCCACACAAAAAATTGATGTATGCCGCCGGCGAAGAATGTGTTCGCGGCGCACACCTCTGATTTGAATACTGTCAAAAAGGTATGCATTTATTGTTCTGATTCATTAACTTTTCATTAACGCGAAAATATAGTAGCCTACATGTCTTGACTATCTATCGTTTTACTATCGTCGTATTTTTTTTTCACGCCGCCGCTGTTTTTTCGTCTCATTTACCCCTGCCACTGCTGGTATTTTCGACTCATTTGCCCCCGCCGCCGTCAAACGGTATTCGACTACTCATTCCTGGCTCTTCATTGTAATTCTCGCGCGAAAACGTTCTTCGAAGCATTATCGTATCACACAAGTCGTATTTCCGTGTTTAAAATATTTATCAAGCTAAATCCTGAGAGTGACTGGCATTATAATTTCATTACAGACTCTGGCTAGTATGTTCGTCAATAGGGTTGATCGCATTTGTCTAAATTTACGCATCGTATAGTCCTTGCTTCAGGCTCGAATGCAACAGCACCAAAAAGCAACATCACGTTTGGTACATTCTTAAATTTTTTCACCTGTTTATTTACGCAAATGGTCTTATAAATGCACCAGTTACTAATGCGGCTAAAGTCTAGAATACACACATACCCGATATCCTTCTGAAATTGTTTCCAAATGGCGCCAGCAACTTCATACATCCAGGAACAGTCTGTTTTATAGCAAATGAAATGTGTTAAAACGACTTAAAAGCTCCGCAATCCGTACATTTATACGGTGTTTACGTTCGCTCGCGGGGCCCCGCAAGGCCGGTGGTAGTGCCACTTTAATCCAAATGCAGCCACATTCAGTTGCAAACAGTTAAAAGCCGTTCAAATTTAACAAGTGAGGTGCTGCCTTACTCACGAAAGTTTACTCCACAAATCCTTTTTTGAAGTCACACAGAAGAAAAGCCGTACAAGTGCTCCGTTTGCATTTCTGGCGTATCAGTAACAACTATACATGCGCGCAAACATACTGTTAAAAAACCTTATGAATGTACCGAATGTGATGGTGCTCTAGTTGGGTAAATGCGACCAAACCTATCAACGAACACACGTACTAGAGTCGAAAATCAAATTGTTATGCCAGACACTCTCAGGATTTAGCTTGAGAAAGACTTTAAACATGGAAATACGTACGTGTGTGCTTTTGTGAAATGAGGCTGTAAGAAAGCGCCGGACTCCCAGTGAAGAGCCAGGAAAGAGTAGTCGACTAATTTTTGAGGTCAATTAAAAATACGGCGGCGGGAGGAAATGAGTCGAAAATACCAACCACGGCGTGAAAAAAAAAACTAAAAAAAAAATTCATAAAGCTAGACGATCGTCAAAGCATATAGGCGACGATATTTTTGCGTGAATGAAGCGTTAGAATTGTGAATCAGAATAACAGATGCATTCCTTTTTCACGATTTTTAAAGTATTCTGGCGTGGAGGAGTGAATCCTCAATTCAGTGGCGACGGCGGCGCAGCAGCGCACACGTCTGCTTCTTTCTCGCCACGAGTGTAAATATTTTTGTAAGAGAGACGTAATTTCTCTACGAGAGAAATTTCTCTCCAAGAGTAAATATTTTTGTAAGAGAGAATTAATTTCTCTAAGAGAGAATTAATTTTTCTAAGAGAGAATAAATTTCTCCAAGAGAGAATTTTCTCTCCAAGAGAATAATTCTCTCGAGTAGTAAAAACTTCTTTAAGAGAGCAATTTTCTCTCTACAAGAGTTGTTTTGTGACATTTTTTTACAATAGGAAAAAAATGTAATAATGTCCGAAACGGCGCCCCATAGTAGTCATACTAGTTCGTGACAGTACGACGTAATTTCTTCGTTAGTCTCAATAGCTAGAAGCATGGTTAATTGTGTGCAGTAGTATCAATCCTTGACAGTAATATGTGATTTCGTCATTAGTCTCGGGGCCACTAGCCTTTTAGATCGGGTGAACGGGCTGTTTTGAGTCGGAGGTGTTGTAATACGAATTATCAGGTTTGGCGATATCTGTTTAAATTTTCGTATACCCACTAAATCATTACAAAAAAACATACTACTGCTTAGGGCCACTAGCCTTATAGATCGGGTGAACGGGCCGTTTACAGCAAGTCGGAGGTGTTGTAATTCGAATTATCAGGTTAACCGCTTGCTTTTTAATTTTTTGTAGATCCACTAAGTCATTACATAAAACCTACCACTGCTCGAGGCCACTAGCCTTATAGACCGGGTGAACAGGCTGTTTACAGTTAGTCAGATACTGTAAACTTAGGTTTCGCGTTATTCGTGCCTTTTTGTGCCTTTTCAGACTTATTTCAGACTTGTTTCATATGACAGACACGTAGTTGTTTTATTTTTACTGCTAATATGTGAGGTTTTGGTATGAAGCAAGCTCAATGGATGGAAGTATGACTAAATGTAGTAGTATTATCAGTTGTGTGCAGTAGTATCAATCCTTGACAATAGGATGTAATTTCGTCATAGTCTTGCTCAATGGATAGAAATGTGGTCAATTGCATGCAGTCGTATCAATCCGTGACAATAGAATGTAATTCTGTCATTAGGCTCTCGCAATAGCTAGAAGCATATTTAATTGTGTGCAGTAGTATCAATCCGTGAAATAAGATTCATTTCGTTTGTTAGTCTCGCTCAATGGATACTGTTTGTTTGTTTCATTACTAATGTGTTTCTCTTTTCTTTTTAGATTCGACTTTTCTACCCCGTGTTTTAACAGTCCGGACACGTTTAGTGGTATGGATTGGGAACAATAAAACGTATTTGAAAGTGGTTTATCATGAAACGAAACAAAAACCTGCATGATATAAGCTATGAACACTAGGTTTGTTTGTCAGAAGTGCATGAATGAAGACTGGATAGGAGCCAAGTGTGTCCAGTCATTTTTGTTTTAAGGCTTTTAAACGTGTGTCTGCATGCATTCACCCTATACTTATCCGTTTTTTATTAGGTTCTGATACCGAAACTGTGGCTAGGACCGTTCTAATGTGTCTAGATACGTCCGAAACCAAGAATGACGCCATTTATGGTCTAATCAGTCTGTGGCATTCTGTTGTACTATTCCATTAGCTGTATGATGGTTAGTTGGGACATTCCCATTGTGTAGAAGGGTTGGGGAAGGAAAGCCACATGACGTAGCTTGAAAGCCACCGTTGGTTTACTTTAGTTGGAAATGAACAAAAATGTGTTGTTGTTTGGATGCACAACGACAGGATTATGTTATTAAGTGCTTGTAATTTGTCCTTGCCTTAATAAACATACATGAGTTTTTAAGTATAATCTAATTTAACTGATGGAACAAAATTAAGGTTTTATGTGTTATAAGGCTTGATTCCCAAACCCAGCGTCATTTTAGGTCTCAATCATTTTTTTAGCATTACCACCTTTTTCATTTTATTTCTGTTCCCATTAATAGTTCTTCACATTTCTCCCAATGTTGTGGGCATGATCTTCTAATTAGGCAGTCTGTGTTGTGTGAAACACAACATAACTTACTTTTAGTGGGAAATGAATGAAAGTAGGTTTTATGGGAAATAAGGCTTTTGCGTGTTTGTAAGAATAGAAACTAGAAACCTAATCCTGTCGTTGTTGGTAGACATGTTACTACATGTACTAACTTGACCATGAACACTAGGTTTGTTTGTCATAAGTTCATGAATGATGACTGGATAGGAACTAAGTGTGTCCAGTCATTTTGTTTTTATGCTTTTAAACGTGTGTATACATACATCCACCCTATACAGATCCGTTTTCTTTTTATTAGATTCTGACACCCAAACTGAGACTGGGACCGTTCTAATGTTTCTAGACACGTCCGAAACCGAGACTGACGCCAGTTTATGGTACGATCAGTCTTTGGCATTCTGTTGTGCTATTCCATTAGCTGTATGATGGTTAGTTGGAAATGAACGAAAATAAGGTTTTATGGGTAATAAGCCCTGATTACTGGTATGGAGTCGATTCTAAATCTAACTGGTGTTATTTTAGGTTTAGCTATTTTTTCAGTACTACGTTTCTTCATTTTATTTCTGTTTTCATTACTGCCTATTTACATTCTCCCCAAGGCTGTGAGCATCTTCTTCTAGTTACACTCAAAGCTCGAACGAATCTAGATCATTTTGTGCATAATTTTGTAAAGGCTCTAGGCCAATACAATTAGTTGTGAAAATGTCAGTGTTTGTTTTTTATTTGTTTTTTAAATAGATTAGCTTACTATGAAGGGTCCAACTGTAAATATGATACAACCGATGTTGTTCAGACGTTTCCCTACAATTATTCTGTATATACATTGAAATCTCTTGTAAATAGCTTAGCCTACCATGAACGGGTCACTATCTGTAAATATTTCTTTCTTTAGATGTTTGTATTTGTTGTTGCTGAAATAAACATTGGTACAAAAGTTTGAAGTTAGTCGTTTCAAATTACACATGCTTTATTGAAACCCATTAATGACTATTTACATTCTCCCCAAGGCTGAGTTACACTTATCACATTTTCTTTTTGGTCGAGTGTACAAATGAAAGGATGATGGAAACCGAAGGTGGCTAAGTTGGAAATAAATTAATGAATATATGTTTTATGTATAATGCATCTTGATTACCTAATCCTCTTGTTGTTGGTAGACACGTTACTACATGTACTGATTTACTTGACTATGAACTCTAGGTTCGTTTGTCAGAAGTTCATGAATGATGACTGGATATAAGCCAAATGTGTCCAGCCATTTTGTTTTTCGTTTGTTTATTTTCTTTCCCTTTTCAGTTTTATATAGTATTTTAATTCAGATTACTATTATTATGCAAACCGTCATTGTTGTCCATTAGTCATTTGCTCCTGATGCATTCCAGTACGAATGAGACTCCATTGAGATTCTTGTCTATACTTTAAACCAGCATGTTTATTTCCTGTTACACCTCAGTCTACATTATATTTCCTTTTACTAAACCCATCAAATAAAACATTAATACTATGCAATTTTGTAGCAGGATCTTACATGTCCAGACACGACTCACTATGTAACTACATGTTTTGACTTATTCACCTATAAAACAACTTTTTTTGCCAGGAGTACATAAATGTTTTGTTGAGAGGAGTCCAGAGTGCCCAGTCGTTTTTGTTTTTTATGTTTTAAAAGTGTATGCATTCCATCATACTATTATAGATCCGTTTGTTTTTTTATTCTGTTCTAAACCGAAACTGACACCATCCTATGGCGCTGCCATCTTGGGTCGTGACGTCACTTCCGGTGTACCGTTCTGGGCCATTTGGCCTAGTACGGTCACCTGCTGCATTCACTTCCGTTTTACCCGTGTACGTATCTACACTACTCTCCGGCAATGCAGGTTTGTATATTGGCCCGCCCTTTTCCCGACAACCCCGGTTTTTTATTCCACACCCCCCCCCCCTCCGGCCCTGAACACCCTGCTATGTTTGTTGTTGCTGTTTCCCGATGGCAACAGTTGATTGAACGTGAAAGAACTTTGTGAGGGGATCCCGGGGACCCGTCCTCGCAAAGTAGTCAGCGACCTCGTCTCCAAACCAAGCGAATGGTGGTGGTGGTGGTAGCGAAAAGTAACAGAAATTAATTCATGCAACTAAAGGTTAACAGGACATTTCCTTGAAAGTTTGGCGCAGCCCCAAAACAGACGAATACATGTGTTTTACTGAATTCTTCAAAAAAAAAAACCTATCCCTGAGTAAGTCAGCAATCAGTATGCAAGCACCTGCTGTACGTTCATTTCCGTGATTGTTTCCGCCAACGTTGAAACAATTCATGTGTGTTATCTTTAACAACAGAAGACGGTACATTGAGGTAATAATGGTTGCTACTTACTTTGAAACAAATCCACTCAGCTCTAAAAGCCTGCATCTGCGAAATAAATAAGCCATTCTATCGTTAATAGCTGGCAATTTCGAACAGACCTCGAAATTTAAAACGTAGTTTAGTTTGGTTGAAAACTCTATTGTGTTTACCTGAAACACGGATTCTTTCATTTTATCCATCAACAATCAATTGTTGGAAATAGTACACCAAGAATTGTTAGTCACGATAGCAATAACATAGCATGCGCACGAAATGCACGAAGAATTGTTATGCACGGTAGCAATGACATGGCATGCACTGGAAGAATGAAACAAAACGTTACTTTAAATTGTAGCCACGATTGTAGCCGTTACTTTGAATTGTTGGGCTGCTCCTGCTGCAGGCTCCTCCTCCTCCTCCTTGTGCTGGTTCCTGAGGTTGGGTATCATATTAGTATATTAGTATATACAGGGTTGATTCATAAAGTACTGAAAAATAGGCCTATAAGAAGTAGGTCCACAAGACGTAGACGTATGCAATGCAGGTCTATAAAATGTAGACCTATAATAGACCTAATAAAATGATGATGTTCACACGATTACTCCAAGTTTAAATAGTGTACCTTAGGTTATTGTAGCAGTGGAAAACCCGTCATAAATGAATGGGGTAGTAATTCCTGCTCCCCCCCCCCCCCGGAAATAAAATGTGCTTAACAAGATAGCACGGCCCCTACTGTACCCAAGCTACAACCTAGCGAGCTCATCTAATATCTTGCCTCATTAACTTCGCGCAACATTTTATTGTGAAATCAGGATTTGAACCCAGTAACCGAAAAGGTTTGAAATTCGTTGATATATCCAACCGTATCCATGTATTGCAATGCATTTGGATTGCGAAACCGAAAGCCTTGCACACCTCTAAACAATTTAGTCAAATTTAATGAATTTCCTGAACTCAGGGTTTGAACACGTAACTAAAAAGGTTTGAAATGCGTTGATATTTTCAATCCTAGTGCATCTGTAGTGCAATGTAGCTTCCTTAGGTCCGTGTTCTGAACGTTTACTTAATACTTGACTTGAACTCGAGAACGTGCTTAAGTATGTGATGGTATTCTGTAACCTTGCTTAACTCGAGCACTGACTCCAATCCTGAGTAACTTAAAGCCATTCTTGAGAATGGTATTCTGAACGGAAATTCAGACTTCAACCGGTGCTCAAAGTCAAGTTTCAAGCACGGAATCTCGAGAAGAGTACGAGGTATGCTCAAGTCTCCCTTAAGCAAGAAGCGGCTCCGCTGCTAGACCGTTGAGCATTTTGGCAGCCCTACATATGGCGGGACGATTATGGTAACGATTACCAGGCTTTTCGTATGGTGGACATTTCGTCGTGTGGTAGAGAACAATCTACGTCTTCTTTTGGTTGGAGTGCAGAGAGCAAAGTAGTGTGCAATTGTATGCATTAAGGTATATACTGATCGTAAATTCAAAAGGAATAAAGTCGTATTTGCCACTTGTTTTTACAACCAGTTTACTTTTTTTTAATTGTTTCCATAACGTACATACATAAACACTATGAAGCCACTTCTATAAAATCAATCTTAGCAATATGAGTAGATTGCATAAAAAGGAAATCTGTATTAACATAACTTCTCAAGAATTAAAAGTAAATACAAACTATATAAATGATAGACAGCTTTTTAAGTTGTCATCAACTAACACCTAATTTCGTACTTAGTTCCATAGATTTTTTTCAATGTCCGCATTTGTTTAGTATACATTTTATTAATTTACGTAGATTTCAGCGACTGTGCCAAACCGCCTAACACGACGGAGAAAAATAGGAAAAAAAATGAGTTTGCAATATTGGTATACGTTTGAACTAATGCTGTACAACTGAGTCATACAGGAAAGCTAACATGGAGGCAGCACCAATCACATAATTTCGTAATCGTTCAATTCTTAAGTTTTTATTTAATTATATGCCTCTTACGTATAACGAACTTATTTTAGTTAAAAGAAATACCTGTGAGAATTACCGGTATTTTTATCATCGAGTTTTGCATGTAGGTTTTATAAGGAAACAAGCGGCTACAGCGACTGCCTAGTTGCACCGGTCTTCTGTACAGTTCCTCCACTTACAATGTTGAGGCGCACACCTCTATCATGCACTACAACTGCTGTTATTATTTAATTTAGTTACGCGAATTGAATTGAATTCGAATTTTATTGAGGGAGTTACGCGAAGCAGTCCATTAAACAATGGACGTTGTAAACAATGGACGCGTCGAAGCAGTCTATTAAACAATGGACGTTGTAAACAATGGACGTTGTAAACAATGGACGTTGTAAACAATGGACGTTGTAAACAATGGTCGTCAATATCCGGTATTTTTGCGAAATTGAAAAAAGCGACGGACGGACGGACGGACAAAGTCGTTGCAATAGTCTTCTCGCCGGTTACGGCGTACAGAAGACTAAAAAGGAATGGTTTGAATAAAGACACTCTAGATAAAATCCACGGACGTACATTAATACAGGTTAAATTATTTTTTAGCCCAAGACGTAATATTTCAATTTTCAGTTCAGTGTAAAGGCATTTAGATTTAATTACAAGAATTATATGACGATGTTTACATAAAAATAAGTACGCGTAGCAAGGGGATTTTGGCGTTTGCATAGTATCGTATTTCGTCAGCAGAGGGCGGTAACACTTTCACTTTCGGTATCGCTGTTCCATTCTTGCTCTTTCGGTTATTATTTATTCTTGCTCTTTCGGTTGTTTTCCTACGGAAGCTTATAGGAAATTTCTAAGTAACTTAGGAATGGTATTCTGTAACTCGTGCTCGGCTGAGCATGACTTGAGATCTATTGCTCAAGTCAAGTACGAGTCGTCGATGGGAGTATGAAATCCGTACTTGACTTCAATCCGTGCTCAGTGTAGTCGTACTTGGGGCCAAGTACTGAGTCAGCGTTCGGAATACGGGCCTAAAGCTAGCCTAATAAACATCGTAACTGCCAGATTGAATGTCGACATTGCTAGGATGTCTGAAATAAACATGAGATATTTTCTGGTTCGGAATGAAAATAAGCCACATCCACCTTGATTCAACACTACCTTTTCGAAGTGTCCACCTTGTTTTGCAATGCAATGGCGAAGCTTTTGATAACGATTTCGATAATCTCACTCAGATCTCAACGTGTTTGACAGATCTCAACCATACATCGCCTTAGCTCCTGAACGATCCCCGGGTGATGTACTGCTGCACTTAGCCTATTCCTCAGATAGCGCAGTCAGGAGGGGTAAGATCAGGAATTCAGAGTGGCCATTCTACTGCTCCTCCCCACCTGCCACCAAAGGCCTAATCCAACCACTCATGTACATTGCGTCCAAAGTGAGAAGGAGCCCCATTGTGCTGATACCATGCGGTATTAAGACAGGCAAGCGGCACTTCCTCCACGATGGATTGTTGAATCTCGTCTTGGAGCAGCTGTAAATACCGTTCAGCATTTAGTGCTTCATCAATGAAGAATGGTCCTATCAACCGTGAACCCACAAGCCCGCACCACACATTCGTGCTGGGATTATGTTGGTGGAGTCCCTCAATTGTGTAATGTGGGTTTGTGATGCTTTGTTCTGTTTGTTAGGTAATGCGTGCAATGAAATATGGGCCTCGTCAGTCATTGCCAGACGGAATAGAAATGTGGCATCACCATCAATGGTTTCAACAGCCCATTGTGCGTTGTAGTCTTCTGTAGTCTTCTTCATCAAGGTGTTTCAAGGAGTTATGGAGTGCGGGTTTGTATCCATGGTACCCCTGTTCCTTAAGGATTCTATGGATGGCCGTTTGGTTAAGATGCTGGACAAAGTCTCGTTGTGATGTTCGAGGGGTTGCCTCGAGAGACTCAATTACGGCAAGCGTACTTTCTTCATCTGTAGCCGAACGTGGACGACCACATGCTATCCAGTCGTCTGCCACAGACCCTGTTGCTTTAAATTTCCCTAAGAAATTATTGACTGTGTTGTACCATGGCCTATCTTTGTCTGGATGGCGAGTATCTGCTGCAATGGTATGGAAGTTGGTTCCCTTCATGCCACAAAGCAAGCCTAGTTCAATTCCCTCCTCAATAGTGTACTTCGGGGACATGTCTCACAGTCCTGCACGTTCCAACCTAACGTTCATCTTCTACATTCAAAGAAGGTGGCTACGACGGAATTGTAATAATACACGTACGTCCACACATCACGCAGTTTGCTACAACACAATTACAAAACGTCCCCGTCAAGTGCAAAGGAGATCCGCTCAACTAATTCAAGGGATGCACATAGCAAGCCTTTATTAGATTGAACAAAGGTTTTTGCCTTATGTGCTAATAAAATCAGGCACCCTATAGTATAGGCTGACATTTTATAGCCCTACAACTTATAGGCCTACATTTTATAGGCCTACATTCATAGGCCTATTTTTCAGCACTTTCTGAATCACCCTGTTATTAATTAATATTTTGGCACAGCTTTGGATAAAAAAAATTTGCCCTTAAATCCGTTAATCCCAGTCTAGACCCCAAGGCAATCGGCCGAACGCCCTCCTCCTCCCCATCATCGTCTCCACCTTACCGGATGCCAGATGAAAAGTATTGCACAGACTAACAAACCACTACCGTCTGTGTGTAACTGTTGGCAGAGTTGAGGAGAGAGGAAAAAGTCTCTCGTTTGGTAGCTTTCTTTGTGGGGGTTGGGGGCAGTGGGTTAGGATGAGCAATACTGTTTATTGCTTTCTTTATTTAAACATAATGCATGTTAGCTTTTAAGTTAAGTAAAAAAGTGCGCGATTCAAGACGAGTTACATTAATGACCAGCCAATTTCTAATTTTCTTCTACATCTAAATTATTTAACAGACAAAAGACAAAACTCTCAATTTTTTTTCCTTATCGAAAGTGATCGTAGAATGAATTCAGAATTCTGCCATAACGTGTAGCGCTGCCAGTGACGGCGCTAGGGGTTGGCCATGACCCCCCCCCCTCCTGTCCCCAACACTTAGGTCACCACCAGAAAATAAAATTATAAAAAAAAAACTTACAGGCTAACAGGGAAAGTGGTCGAAAGTAGACATCGGAAGATCGTCGGAATTTCGCTGCTGCTATTTGTGTCGCAGTTTCGGCTGTGTGTCCCGCCGCCGTTTGCATTGTGTACGTTCCAGTTGAGCCGGTGATCTTCTACTTTTCTACAATTTTTCGGCCTGTTTTGCCAATTGGTAGATTATGGAACATTTTTTTTTATGCCTGGGGAAGGTGTGGGTACCCATGGAGGCTGCCCAGGACCCGGCCACCACCCTAGAGTGGAAAGACGGCGAACTCAATTCTTCGATGCTATCCAATCACTGCCTGTCGTGCACCATCCTTCCTGGAGTACCCCAAACGACTACATACCTTTTACTCAGCCGTTAAACTGTAGTCGTCCAGAATTTGATGTTCTTCCAGTCTTACACGACGTGTCGGCCAAACTTCTAAACCGACTAGACGAATTTAAGCTTGAGAAAGATATTGACCTCGAAGACATCAATCAAAGGGTGTCAAATATTCACCCTCTTATTACAAGTGAGCTCGACGCCCGTTTTGTTGTTTTTAAAAACATGTTCGACTTCTAACTTTTTTGAAAAACAGACCAAAGTGTTAAACAAGTTTACCCAAGATATTCTTACCGAAATGGAATCTAAAATGGGTCAATATAACCAGCATGTGCTTGGCGATCATGGAGTCAGGGTGACTACAGCTTCACAACTTGAAACTGAGGCACATCAGGCCAGCACTCAACCCCATACAGGAAATGGTTGTGCCAGCTTACGTGATCAGCTTAAATCTTCTGTTTATGGCGGCACAGAAATTCTTTCTGCCCACATTAACAATCACGTCACCTCTGTCACGCCAGATGCCACCAAAACAACGCATGTCAGGACACCACGCCATAGCAATGTCACTGTGCATAGGGGAAAGGCCAATCCTAACAAAAAAAAAGAAAAAAAGTACTGTAACATCTGAGTTACCTGAACGAAGTCCCCAACCACCGGCAGATGGAGGGTTGCCTAATCCCTTGAAAAACATTAACGAAGTCTGCGAGGCCCAAAATCGTATAAAGGTAGCGGCCAATTCTATCATTCCACCTAGAGAAGAAAGCCCACCCTCTGTTAATCGCCACTGCCTTGACGAAATAAATCGGTTGACTCCAAACTGGACTGTGCACACGGCAATTGTGGGTGATTCCCATGTCAGGAACTGGAGGTAGCAATGACAAATCCAAAACTTGGACATTCCCAGGTCTGAAAGCCAACCAGCTCTGTAACAAACTACGCCTTGTGCTCGAAGATCCAGATCCTCCTAAATCTTTTATTATCTGCGCTGGTTCAAATGACATTCTTGAGGAACCCCCAAACCGGATCGTCGCAGCCATCCATGACTTTATCTCTTCTATCCGGGTTAAGATCCCTACCGCCAAGTTCACTATTATCGGTCTTTTTCCAAGGTTGAGCAAGGCGGACCGTAACCTTGATAAAAAGGTTGTGCATACTAATTTTCTGCTTCGGAAAATGTGCGTGGACTCAAATTTTTCTTTTGTCTCGATGGATGACCACATCTGCAACGATCACACCTTGATGGCGCGTGATCAAATCCACCTAACTGCTAAGGGTAAAGATCTACTACAACTGGAACTCTCGTATATGCACACCCCATTGGAAAACTAACATGCTTAATTGGGGATACCCCCAACTTGGGTCCTCAGCCGTCAATGACCAGCTCGGGCCTTTTATGTACACTGTTTAATGCGCGGAGTGTAATTCGCAATATCGGTTGGTTTAGGGACCTGGTGCAACGCAACATCTATGACATAATTTTTGTGGTTGAGTCGTGGCCAACCAACTGTTTTTCTGATGCAATGTTGCTGATCCCATTTACTATTCAGTATTGCGGCGTGACAGGGGCGGTAGAGGGGGGGACTTCTTGTTTTGCATAGGGTGGGACTACCCTTAGCCCTGGTTGAGACCTCTTTAAATGCGGAGTGCATCGCTGTTTCCTTGCCTACCTTTCTGACTATTTTTATCTTATGCTATCTTCCGAATAGTTATGTTGATTCCGAAATTCTTAACGTGTGTGAATTCATTGTGGGAGCTATGGATCCAGGTCACTCAAATATTGTTCTGGGCGATTTCAATCTGTCTACTGTCGATTGGGATAGGAATTGTGCCAGTGACCGACACCATGATTATTTTCTGGATCTCATTGCCCCTTTGGGCATGTGCCAGTTGGTGGACAAGCCAACCAGAGCGAATAACATTCTTGATCTTGTCTTCGTAACCGATGAGCGGCTGGTCTATGACCTCTGGGTTGGACCACATTTTGGAAATAGCGATCACTGCTGTGTTTGCTTCTCGGTCAACCTCTCTCTGGCAGGCCATGCAGGGTCTCGATTCGCTATGGCAGAACCGGTCAAGGGGAAGATTGGCTTCGTTGAACTTAAGAGCACTATTTCGAGTGTCAACTGGGACGCAACTATTTTCGATGTCCATCCATCAATTGAACAGGCTTGGTCTTGTTTCCAGCAGGTCCTGACTGGTCACATTGATTTGTGCCGGGACCCTCCTAGGCCTCACTACCCCAGTAAGGGTTCACAGCCGAGTCACATTTCTAAAATTGGCAAATTGAAGCTGAAATGCTGGCACAAGCTAAAGTCCCATCGGAGTCCTGATACTATTATTGCCTACAACAATGCACGTAAACTGTATTCTGACACCCAGGAGGCTTGGCATAAATCCCGGAAGGTTGACGCTATACGGGAGGGAAATCAAGCTTCCCTTTTTAAACTTTATCGCAAACTTAACTCCAAATCCCGCAGGATACCTCCCCTCAAATTGGGAAATAATCTTATCTCGGACAGTCTTGAAAAAGCGCAGCTTTTTTGTGACACTTTTGCATCCTATACCATATCTGATGATGGAAACCAACAAACTCCGGTGCGACAGCTACTGGATCCGTCCAACTCTTGTCCAAATGTTTCATTTACTCCACAACTCGTATACCTTACCCTAAAAAAACTTAAACCTAGTAAGGCATGCGGACCTGACGGCTTCTCTGCATTCCTTTTTCGTGAATTGCTGGGCGAAATTAGTTACCCCCTTTCGAAACTTTTCTCGATCTCATACGCTCAAAGTAGCCTTCCAGCAGCTTGGCGATCCGCGACTGTAGTACCTATTTTTAAGAAGGGTTCGTCATCTGATCCCACTAACTACAGGCCCATTGCTTTAACCTGTGTGGCTTGCAAGGTTATGGAATCTATCGTAAGGGACACAATCATTGTCTTTCTTGAAACTCACGATGTTATTACACAGGATCAGTTTGGCTTCCTCCCATCTAGGTCGACTACCCACCAGTTGCTTATGGTGTTGGATCGCTGGACCAGTGCCCTCGACATGGGAATCCCATCTGATACCATTTATTTTGACTTCAAAAAAGCTTTCGAATCGGTCGTCCACCGAAAATTACTTCTTAAGCTGGATGGCTGTCGTTCCCTAAAATCTTGGATTGCTGCCTTTTTGACTAATTGTACCCAGAAGGTGATTGTAGACAATCACTTTTCGACCGGGATTCAGGTTCCCTGTGGGGTCCCCCAGGGGTCCGTCTTGGGCCCTCTTCTCTTCTTGCTATACATTAATGACCTACAGTTCACCGGCGACGATTGTTATGGGTTTACGTTTGCCGACGATTTAAAGGTGGGTACTGAAAACATTTTCACGTTTTGCTCTCCTGTCCTTGAGGAGAAGATCCGACATGTTGAGGAGTGGTCTAAAACATGGCAACTCCCTCTTTCGGTACACAAGTGTTGCTCCTTCCATGTGGGAAACCTTAATCCCTGTTGTTTGTACCTTCTAGATCAGAAATCACTCCCAGCACACCCTGATGTTTATGACCTTGGAATCTGGTTTTCCAGAGATTTGAAATCTTCACTGCATTGTAGGAAAATCTGTACTTTGGCTTATTCCAAGTCTGCCACTGTGAACCGTTGTTTCACCTCTAGGGATGTCCCTACTAAGGTTTGGGCGTTCAGGGTCTACGTCCATCCTTGAGTACGCTACCCCGGTTTGGTCGCTGTACCTTATAGGGGACATCGACCGCGTCGAACGAGTACAACGTCGGTTTACGAAGAACTTGCCGGGATTCAGAGAGCTTAGTTATGCAGAACGGTTGGAAAAATCCGGTCTTGAACGCCTAGAACTTCGTAGATTGAGGTTTGACCTCATCCTCGTCTACAGGATTATCTGTGGGCTTTTCAGGGTTGATCTACCATTTTTTGATCTAGCTCCTCAGGCTATTAATACACGTGGCCACGACTGGAAACTAGTGTTTCCTACCTCCCACAGGAATTGCCGCAGAAATTTTTTCTCCCTTCGCATTATTCCCATTTGGAATGCTCTGAGCAGCGACACTGTTGGTGCACCTTCTCTTTATGGTTTCCACTCAAAACTACGCAAGGAACCATTACACAAATTTCTGAAACGCCCTCTACCTTCTTCCCTGTAACTCTTTTACTTTACTTCTTTTTTTTTTTCTATCGCAGGAGCAGAGTAAGTGGTCTCACACCCCTT